>DWED01000878.1:0-10107 GCA_018245795.1 Protelbella ruficauda | reverse complement strand
TTGGATGCGAAGAGCTGAAGATCGAGCTCAGTGGCGTGCCATTGGAGAGGCCTATGTCCAGCAGTGAACGGGAGTAGGCTGATGATGATGATGATGAAAGGTTGGCTGTTTTAAATTGCTAAATGTATAACGATTGAGCAAGCTGAAGATAGGATGACGTGGCGTTTATTAGAAGAAGGCCTCTTATCTCTATCAGATTATTGATTCATGATAATGAAAATGACTAATTAAAGGAATTGTTGCCAAATTTGGAACTGGTCGAAGATGGAATATGGAACTCGATGAAGAATAAATAGTTTAGGAACTAAGAAATTGTTTAAGTTCTTACAGGTTGTTTTCATTCTGCCTAAAACTATTCCACTTTTGCAAACTGTCATTGATGCATCCTTGGTGACCCAGATTGCATGCAAAGTTCATAATTTGCATCCGGTTGAGGATGGTGGAAACTGAATCAGTGGTGCGTTCTTCGTAACCCAGATTTTGAATGGTGTTCTCCATTAACTCCAAAAGGAAAGACTGGAAAAAATAAGGGACATTATGGTAGAACAGCATAGTAAAAATAACAATTTCCTTTCGACGATAGAAAGCAGATAGTGAAAATTATCAGTTTGGATTTCAAAACTACTCTAAATTATTTTTTTTTTTTTAATCAGTAATATTTTTGGCCAAATTATGTATTCTGTTTATATTTAAACTAAGCAAAACTTACATTAAACTCGTCGAAAGCAACAGGCAAATGCTCTAGCCTTCTACGGATCCAGTCGAGTTGCGAAAGGGCGCCAGCCCATACATAGTAGTCGGTCTCATCTTTCAAGAAAGACAAAATTCTGAAGGCTCGATTGATTCCTATCCTATTACCTCGGATGAAGTACAATACGTCATTGACGATCTGAAATAAACAGATGATTGCAAAAACATAAATAAAGGAACTTAAATTTCAAAAGTCATACCTTTCATTTTACAAACACTGCATTATGATATAACGTTATTGTTTATTGCTATCATTAGTAATGCAAAATAGTAAATACCACGTACTTGAGCTCTGTTAAGTTTGTGAATTACAGTCCTGTTCCTGTGTAGAGCATCAGCAATCCTATCCCAGCTGTCGTCATCGTAGTTGACACGATAGTAACCTAACAAGTACATAATTAAATATAAAAAAATGACATTCATTAAACCTTGTGATTTAATTAAAATATTTTTCAAAACTTTGGGAGTAACTGCAGTTTACTGAATAAATAGTGTAAACAAAACAGATACATAAAAATATTAAACTTTATTCATATACATCATATACATATATAGATCAGTAATAAACTAATTAAAATAAAATTTTATATGAGGAAAATAAAATGTGAAAGGAACGAAATGGGATATGAATAAAATATTTGATTGTGGATTTTATTTTAGTAAACTCAGTATAAACCCTAATATATCTTACCGGATTGGGCCACGTTGAAAATGACCCAATTAGTTCCAACCTCACTAGCAATTATTCTAGATCTCTCAGTGAGCACGAAGCTTGGCCTGACGTTAGCAAAATTGGGGCTGCCTCCATGGGTCCACGTGATAGGGATATGCCATAACGTGTCTGGCGGAACTCCAGTCAATTGGAAACGTTCCTGTTATTGACAGAAAAGAATGATATACAAATTAAACGTTTATTAGACATCCAATCGGTTCGATAACAACTTTCGAATACGTTGAAGTCTATAATTTTCCAAGATTTCATATTTCCCTTACTATAAATTTTTACAGAAAAAAAAACAATCTGCAAAGCTCATATACATTACATGCAGACCTGTCTAATGGTAATAGCACCAGTTTGGGTATTAACGTTCACATTGAGAACAGGTGCACCAGCGTTTTGGACCCACGTATCTAAGACGTTGCCAACATCGATTCCGGGGTAAGCAGCAGCAAACGACGAATCTTCGGCTGCAGCTCTTCTATATCCATTATAGACATCTTCTGGATATCCAACACCATAAGCACTGGAAAACAAATATATTTCAATTGTTACTGGACTTTATTTACAGTTTGTTTATACACTTACCTATAGATTTGCTACGCCGGAGCTAGAAATATAATTTTATAATTGTTTGTTTATTTGTAAATTTGCTTCCAAAAGTTCGCTACACCCTAGGAAGGGTGAAAAAAACCTATTACAATGAAAATCTATGACAAAGAAAATCCTATAAATGAATGTTCATACTAAAAGTTCAAAAACCAAAGTCCATTTAAATCAATTGAGCAATTCTGAGGGAAAATATTTTTTTCGGATTTATAATATTAGTATGGAATTTATCTATCTTCTCAAGAATGTACTATTCTTTTATAAAGTAAGTGGTTTTTAAGAGCGCACAACTAAATATTATAATTATTAAATGTATATGACAATAGAACTTACTTTTCCTTCAAATAGTATCTGAGACCGTTCCTAAAATTGGTAAAGCCCATGAGGTGTTCCAACATTCTCAAAACTGAGGCGCCCTTAGCGTAGCTAGTAGGACTGAAGTGAGCAGAAATGGAAGGATTATTGGATACTCCAGTCCAATTCATTGGAGTTGCAGATGCAGAGGCGTCCGAATTTAAGCCACTGTGCACGTAATCCACAATGAATTGTTCATCCAGTTCCAGAGATGGATCCGCCTTTAACAGAAAAGCAATATATATGTAACACAATTCGAGTAATTAACAAACCTAACATTTATATTGTCTCTTTTATTAATTTATTCTATTAGCTTCGTTGATCACAGATTTGAGACTTACATAATGAGCTCCAAAGTATTCATAAAAACTGGCATATGACTCGTTGATCCACAGATTGCTCCACCAGAAACAAGTAACCAGATTGCCAAACCATTTGTGAGCGAGCTCGTGGGCCATGATGGTGGCAATGAAAACCTTGTTGATAAGGTTAGTGTGTCTAGCATCGTACAGCAGATAAGCCTCCCTAGAAAAAACATTAGGCTGAATATGTGAGGTATTTAACTGAGACTAGATTTCGCATTGTATATAAGGTAGTTTTAGTTTAATGTACTTCACAAACGAATACTACTTCTCTAACTAATAATAATTCTTTATTAATTAACACTGATACTTTACTGACTAACAATAATACTTTGCTGACTTACAGTACGTCTTACACTTATTAAAAATTTTGTCTGTTCGCTGTAATTTAAAGCAGGTTTTAGGAATTGTTGCGCAGTAAAAAAAAACTTCTTACACCATTTTATTATTACTACTTACTATTATTACTACTGCATTCTTACAGCATATTAGTATTATGAAGTGGTCGGCATATACTATGAGGATTCATTATTTTTACCATACTTTTAATGAACTTATTAAATCTTATCTCAGTGTGTTCTATATAAATAGAAATCTTGTGCGTTGTATCTTTAAACTAAAGCCATATAATTTCTAAATGCTCTTAGTAACGAAGCCAGTACCTGTAGTTTACCATTCCCCAATTTTCCATAGCACCAGATGGAAAATCTGGCAGAGCGATGTGGTCATTCTTCATAGGATTACCTTGACCCATTTCATAATAATCGATGTCGAAATACTCATTCATTTCTTCTGTGATTCTCAAACCAATGTTAGCTGCGTATGCATGCTGATCAGTCACGCCCTGGCGCGAGATAATACCAAAAGGCCTACTGGGAGTACCAGTGAGATTTGTGGCTACAAAGTCACTGACGTGGAAAGCAACCAGGTACGCAGAAATGATTGGTGTCGGTAGGAAGGTTTCACGGACGCGATTTCCATCCAGCCTGGAAAAGGTATTTCAACATGACTCATTTCTTTCAACAGAAAATATTCTAAATAGATTATTTTATTGGAATCATGTCTACGTTATTTTCAAATGCGGAAGTGTTGGAAAACATAATAATAATAACAATAATTTAGCCAAAAGTATGAGTTTCGATGCTTAACATGTGCTACATCTAGATGATACATAACAATGGCTGTCAACTTCATTTATGCTTGAAAGACAATCATGTTTTAAACTTACTGTTGCGTTTGTCCAATAGGCATGTTCGAATAGGACGGAACCAGATTACCATCACGAGTGATGGAAATAACATATGGGCATTTAAATTGAGGTTCATCGAAGCAAGGGAATGCCTTCCTTGCGTGGAATGGCTGGAATTGTGTGGTGGCATATTCTCTGAAAACGATGGTAGTACATACATATATATATATTTTGAAAACTTTGCTTTAAATAGGATAACATAAGTATCAGTTGGTATTTTTTTCTTTTTTCATAATCTAATATTACGAACATAAGACTGTTCTTTTTAAGGAATTTGATTCTGGTGTAAGTCAAGTCATAGAGTCTTAATAATCTAGATGTATACCTGAGTTGGTTTCCAAGGTAGTAATAGCCCTTGTAGAAACCGCGATCGACGGGATTCTCATTGATTTTGCCCAGGTATCTAACTGTAATGGTGTAGTTGCCAATGGGAATGGTTTGAGCGAAGTTGATCTTGAGAACCTCGTAGTAGCTATCGATTTCAAAAGAGTTAGGGAATTGAAGGGTGACTGGTTGGTTGGCAGAGTCGACCACGTTGACACCAGTAATGGATACCACGTTTTGGTGAATCACGAGTTGCGTAAGATTTTCCCGGACCTGTTATAAGCAAAGATCAAAGTTTACACGCCAAAGCTACATATTTTATGCTTTCAAAACAAACAAACTTGAGGCTGGTGGTTAAATTTTCTTAATTTATTATTAGAGCTATTGACGACTATAAACTATATCAAGATATTGTAACATATACATATACATATCTTATAGAATAAAAGTTTCAAAATAATTGACTTTATAAAAATTATCTCTAAGATAATAAAGATAAAATAAAGATACCGGCACTTTTATTAGTAATCGTTTGTATATCTCTTAACCTTGACGATATCTATGTACCTAATATCCATTAATACTCGTAGCTACAAAACGTTTGCATGAGATGATTTTTGCTAATCATTTTAATAAGCATACTTCATTAACACATTATTAAAAATTATATCTTATCTTTTTTAAATTTACCCAATCACGACTTTCAAAATCATTTAAGGTACTCTTACTCTTTACTCGCCAAAGGTACTCTTATTCGTTACTTACTACTTTACTCGTCTTTTAAATTTACTAAATCATATTTTCCAAAACCTATGCAACCGAAACATGTGAAAAGTATTTTTATTAAAATAGCGTGATTTTAAAATACTTGCCTCTACGTTCATTTGCAGCAATCCATTGAATCTGGATTCAGATAAATACACGTCTAGATCCACATTCATGTATGTTGGCCTCACATTATCCAATAACCTGTACTGGGGATTATCCAAGTTTGTTGAGTATCCTATCAATTCGAAATTTGATCTAAACTCTTCCGGATCTGCTTGTATGATCCCTATGAAAAGAAAAATTAACCCAACTACTGCCTTCGGACCTAAAACAAAGTGCACTTGGTTAAACATTACATATGTATATCTATAAAAAGGAGGTAATGAGAACAATTGATAATCCAAATTATGGCTGGCCCATTGATCTAAAAATTATGAAATGAATTGTTAAACTCGGAGTTGTAAGTTTGATTTTCACCCTATATAATTTCCGTTCAAAGAATGAGACTTTTTGCTATATCTCGATGTCTATATAATAATAATAATAATGTGGTATGATCATAATTACTATTATTTATGCACATATGCTAATCCAATAAACGTTATTTTTATAAAAATCTTAAGATATTTAAAATTTAGTACAGATATTTTATGTTCAAAACTTTGAGTTAACCAAACACAACATATAACCTAGTCAACAATTATTAATAAAAATTTAAATCTTTAGGTATTTACGTAAGCCCAATATAATATTCAGTTGTAGTACTATACTAACGCCAATACGACATATACATATCAATATAGTTGAATATACTCATAGCCACGTGTAAAACAATATGAAAAAAATTAAGGAAAAAGAACAGGTGACTTTAAATAATTTTCTGGGATCACTCAATCTTAAAAACTCCTACGCGAATTATTTTCATTCCAATACTTTCGTGAAATAGCGAACTAAGCGAAGAAATCAACTGATACCTAATGGGAGATGACCAAAGTCGCCTCCATTGCTACCCATGCGTTTCGGTGATCATATTTCAAAAGCTGTTTGGTTATTTTTATCATATAATATGTTGTATGTAAAAAAAGCTCTCTAAAACACTCACCCATGGTGGCGAAATGCGCACCCAATGCCAGACTAATATCGTTTTTACGTTACCCTCATACAAAAAATATATAATTTAATCGTTATCACTCTGCCTTATCGCGTTGCTTACTTCAATTAAGTCCTATAAATTTATCAGACGCATGCCTTAATCCACTGATATAGATTTAACGTTTGTAGATAACTAACTATGTATTGGAAATTCTGTATAATGTTGAAAAAATTTGGTCGCTTTCACCATCCCAATTCGTTGGAAGTTGTGATGCAACTTTGATAGATGGGTATTAAAATAAGTTACGAGTACATCCAGCTACTTTTTTTGGCACAATTTAATCTATGGAAATTGCTTTGCAATTTAACTTGACAATTGGAATATAAACTTCAAATTCAAAACTTATATTTCATCTTAGTGTACGTACATACACATAGTGAACGTCAAAATCATATTAAATACGTATAAAGTATAAAGGAAAGTAAATAAAACTTAAGAAATTCCATCTGACAAACTTTTTTGTCTCTGCTACTTTCATCAATCATACATACTCGTGTTATAGAGTTACTCTAGACCCGATCTTTCTAGACGCGTCCATTTCAGTCACAATCCGAGAATCTGGATGTACCTTTACAAAATGATATTGCTACCTATTATTGCTTTCATTGGCTTCTCACATCTTCTAGATGGAGTAGATCGTGAGAAAAAGAAAGAGTAATACGTTAAGAGAGCTTCGAAGTGTTTAGTAGCAGTTACCATTAAAACATGATCACCAAAATAACCTATGAATTCTAATTCTGTATCCACCATTACAAGTACTCGTGTACTTTTAATCCAATAAGCTTATATGTTCATGACGCATATTTGTCAAAATGGCTCATTTATGATTTAGGTAATGATTTTTGTTTGATTATTCTATCTACTATCGCAATTAGTGACTTTATTTTACTAATATGTATTTACTTTTCTAGATATCGGTCTTGTCATTTTTTAATTCTTTTTCTTCGTATTCGTCATTGTTCATAATCATGCCAGAAAATCCTATGTTAACTCATTGTTTCCATGCCATTTTGATTTTAACTCGTCAATTTTTTTTATTATCAGGGTTAAAGTGTAGCGTTTAAAGCTAGGATATTGCTAATTAGGCAAGATAGTAACGATCAAAGATTTCTAGGATTGATTTAACATTCATTTGTGTTAGAATTCAATTTTACAATCTTTTTTTCACTGGATTGCATTATAGCAATTAGTGTAGTATTTAAACTTGGATACGACGTAAATGACCATCGTGTTCGTATTATTGTACATATGGAAATATAAAAATGGGCTTATTTTGAATTGCTGCTCACAGTTTGATAACTTGCTGTTCACCAGTCTCGATAGCGTGACTTTCATGAATTATGTGTACATAATTGTTCGTATTAAAACGAAACAAGATTCCCTTAAGGGTTTTTTTTTATGTTCTGCCATTATACCGTGTCAGGGTTATAATAATTCGGCTAGCACAAATTTTGCTTCACGTTTATCTACTATCACGTACAGTTCCTTCTAATATAAGTACTTAATCTTTATCTTTAAATTTATGTTATTATATATATATCCATCATATAATCATTGCTTGGCATCAAGATTATTATTATACTGATAGCTTGTTCGGCAATTTATCAGATTACACGTTTGGATAAGCAATAATAAAAGAAAAAATTCTAACGACTGTCAAATCTAGGAATTGAAATCTATGTATTGTTGCGCCGATTTTGGTTTCACCTCTATACTAAGCCTTCTATACTTTTATACTTCTATACTTGCTAAGCCAATCTCATATTCATTTATTAATTCACAAATAGAATACAACCAAACTGGCAAAAAGTAAAATACCAATTGAGCCATACTGTCAACATAAAATGCGCCTACAGTAACCCACTACCTCTCTGGAGAAAAAAGCCACATTTCGGCTAAGATGAATCTTGCGCATGTAAATACATCGTTTCCAGATAACGGATGTAAAGTTTTAATTCTATAAGATACTGTTTTCTCAATCACTATACGTCGTTTTAATAGAACGCTCTAAGATACGGTCAAAGTATCTGGATTTCGTGATCCGCTGCGACCTTCGGTCTTACAAAACCAAGATCATGCTGACAGCCTACTTGCTGTCAAACTCAATAATAATAAAGTTTTTATTTGAGAACTTTATTATTATAGAAAAAAAGCAAATACAATATCGGAAGTTTTATGAACTGAGTCTTAAGTAAGAAGATTAAGCCCCGAAGTCTGTAAACAGAAAGACGAAATGATAGCCCTGCTAAATAGCAAGAGGTAGGTATAGGTGTAGCCTTTCTATCCTATGTTCTGAATATCCTATGTGCCTCATGCAAATCCTTTCCCTTTTAAATATGTTTACATTCAAATACACGCACATGTCAACTTGACAACAAGAAAAGACTTATATTTATAAAAATAGTTTATTAAAACAGGTATAAAAATAATTTTTGTTACAGTGAATACATAATATACATTTTTTACATGCAAATAGTTTTATTGCAATTGCGCAGCTAATGCGATGGCAATAGTAACTACGAAAGTGCTAATGCTACACGCCGCGATGTTGGCTGAACCCGGCGCTGGTGTAGTTATGGGCGCGGCTGTCGTTGTCGTTGAAGTCGTAGTTGACGTCGTTTCATCTGCTATATTGATGACGTCATCTACGTAACCAGTATCGAAGTAGCTCGTCATTGCGGGAGTGCGGCGTGCAGACCAAGCGAGGTTTTCTCTGGTTGCTGCGATTCCATTGACACCAGTGTTGTATGTTGTTCCTAGTGCCTCGCGGTTCCGGTCCAAGAAGCTTTGGAACTGGAACAATAACATTTTATCGTAATTATCCATTTAAATTGAAGCAATCAAACTTAATTACATTAATCATAATTCAATATATTAATATTAATTTTATTAAATTGATAATTACGAGTAAGATATAAGTTAGGTGAGAGTTGGTAAGGTACGGTAATTAAGGTGATACATAGCAAATTAAATTAAGAATATACATATGCGAAATGCAGCAGCTCTTGGTGATTGATTAGTCAATACATTTGTACGTATTTAATGCGTCTAACTTAATTGTTTTAGCACTTATTAAATCCTAGCGAATCCTAGTAAAATTATTAATAATAATTAAATATTTTTGTAGCATGTTGACATTATTGTAAATATAAAGGTTTGCCATGAGATTCTGTTCTTATAAATTGTTAAATTTCGTTATTTTGAATTAAGCTTATTTTATTTTTGAAATAAATAATAAATAATTATTTATTCGATAGACAAAGTCATATTGCATATTATTTAATATATTGGGATAAAAGAGACTGTACTTACCGCAGTAATTTGCTGTTCATTCAACAGACGGGCAGCAATGTTACTGATTGGCGTCGCTGCACTGCCGATGCTGTAAAAAAAATCATCGTTAAAACAGACCATTATAGTATAGTACAGTGAATATAAGGGGCTTTCATTAATATTAAATATTCCATTAAGCCTAACAATTGTTGATTTGACTGATGGCTGAATATTATTAATATCAAATATTCCTGAACATACTTTGTGATTGTTCGAGCGAGGTTAGCTTCCAACCAGGTCAATACACGCAGAGTGTTTGCGTCATTTCTGTTTGTAGCTGAAGCGAAAGCAGTGGCGACATCTTGAGGTCTCACTGTTTCCAAACCATCAGTGATAGTATTAAGGAACGTTGTTAGGCTGTTTTGATCAAGTGTGCAACCTGCAGCTTCTAACAAAACTAATTTCTCGTTCGCCAAATCCTCATTCAGCTGTCTATTCCAAAGGAAGTTGAAGTCGTCAGCAGTACCAGTGCGAAGTCCAGTGCAGT
>DWED01000877.1:0-10109 GCA_018245795.1 Protelbella ruficauda | reverse complement strand
TCAGTGGCGTGCCATTGGAGAGGCCTATGTCCAGCAGTGGACGATGACAGGCTGATAGTGTGTGTGTGTGTGTGTATGCTTGAAGGAAATCACTTAGATGTTTTGTCTGATTTATCCGGCGCTGTTGACTGGCCAATGTTAATTCTTTATCAGGACATTCAGTCATCATAGCAATAAGATACCGGACTCAACTTTCTTACTTCATATTTGAACGAATTGCGAACAATTGAAGGTCATCTAGATCATTTGAGACATGAGGTTCTGCGGGGTTCAACTTTGTCCCATGTTTTATCTGCTGAATATTCCCCATTTACCCCATACATAGAAAAGGCTCATAGGATAGGTTAGTTTACAGATTCTAGTCTCACTTATAAAGATCACTTATAACCTGACAAACTGTAACTTGGTTCCCTTTAAAGTGACTTCATTATAAATAATTTAATATTTAATGGTAAACAGCGCGATAGTAAACTAATATTTTCGCTCCCCATATAAAAATAGATAATACTAGCTGGAATTGAATGCAGTCGAATTTAACTTAATTAATGCAACCGGTTATCGTGAAATTGCCGTAGGTTTCAAATTAAAGTGGAAACCTTTTAGTATTTAAGGTCTTGAGACGAAGAACTGCGAGGTAAGAACAGCTGGGTATTGACTCCGACTCACTTCCGACTGTCTTGTTTGCTTCTCCTAACGCTGAAATCACCTTAATAAAGAATTTACATAAAATAATGATTGCTACTTAATTAAATCGTTCTCAATTTTTTTCCTTCTTTTTTTTCTCAGTATACCACCCACACCCACGAGATGTATGATGCTTCTTAAAGTAATTATTTGTATCAATATGGTTGTTCACATTATTACGTTCAAATGTTTGCTTGAGGGTGAAATAGAAGCTTAATATTGGAATATAGATTCTAAACAATTCATTTACCTCATGAACCGAGCGCCAAACACAACGCAATTCTAGTAGTGAATGTTATTTTTGACCCGTGTTTATTCTATGTGTATATAATGCCTATTAATATTATAATGCCTAACATTGTTACCTTTCCACATAATCCTTTGCTATTTTTTTCCCAAAAGCAATAACAAGACATGCAAGTATTATCAAACAACAAAGTGCTTGCAGACATACGAGTACTACTTCCAAAAATCTACTAAATAAGTAAATGAAACGTCCAAGCACCAAATACATCAACGGCCGTTCTTTCCAATACTTAACAAACCATTTTAAGGTATCAAACCGAGGTCTTTATTGTTACTGTTCGAATAACATACAAAATGTTTTTGTTTACAGGTAACTTTAGAAACAACAGAACGGAGGTTTCTACTCGAAGCCTGTTTGCCTCGGGCGAAGTACTTCTATACGACTTCGCCCAACTTCGCGAAACTTGGCATTGAGTTATAGATTCCGAACTGCCTTTCCAAATACTTATTTGTTTTGTTCGGTTTGACCGTAAACAAAGATATCCTTTATGATCTATCTTTCGCATTCTAAGTCGGGACTTTTGCTTTATACAAGCAAACAGTATTAGACGTGTCATTGATGTTTTTTTGGTTTACAAAGGGCCTGCCTTCAAGTGTCTTTAAAGTTGTAGAAGACTCCTCCGTACATGATTGTTTTGAGATGTCGTTCTGTTATTCGCAAACGAGAGTGCTTTCGATTCAGTTCGAGCGACGGCTTTGCTCGCATTCAATGAAAAAGTGGGTCAATTTTTTGCCAAAGCTGTTCTATACACGCGTGGCCCTGTGAAGTTTCGAGTAAGATGAGAATGTCGATAGCGTCCTAGCCATAAAAAGGCTCGGATCTGGGACACGGACCGGAGTCACCGCTCACGCCGCGTCACCTTCCGCTCTACTTTGAAATCATACGTTACCCCATTCTGAATACTACCATTTGTATCACGTGTTACCTTTCTTGTCTCGTTCGAAGAAAAGTATCCTACTTTCTTATTAACTTTCAGTAAAATAATAATGACTATGAAAGATGATCTAAAAATGTAAGTAAAATATTCATAATAATTATATATGACAGTTAACTTTGTTTTATATTTTAAATGGTTCAAGATTTGTTAATGAATTAAAAAAATGGAGATTGTATCTGATATGTATCTGATATATGATTGTATCTGATAACTGTAACACCCTTAGGCGAGGCATACGGGTGAAAACGAAGATGCTGGTTTGGATTTCCGCCTGTTATTCCGAGATCTTGTGTTCAGTCTGACAGGCACATCTGATATTGTAAAATTATTTGCGGGTATAAGATCAAATATCACTTGCAAGAACGAAGAAGCAAACCATCATAATGATAGCTACATACCTTACAGTATTTCATAATGTTCCTTAAGGACTGTGAAACTACCATTCTCATTATAATATGGGACTATGTCGATGAATGGTATAACGAATGTATTTTTTTAATATGTGGCATGGAGACCGGGCGCTTAATAAATTTTAGAAATAAATATGGCCGTCTTAAAGAAAGGACAATTGAAGCCAAATAATGAAATACCACGTATCAATAATAATATTCTGAATTATCTAATAAATAAGAATACGAAAATTATTACAATTTCCGAAGCCTCTCTTTAGGATTTATAATTTAATAAAAATGATAAAATATCTACACACTTCAATAATGATTAATCCCGACTCTACCAAGACACACACACACATACACACTTGAATAATGATTAATCCCGACTCTACGAAGATTGAAATCAAAGACTTAGCTAAATTTAATTAGAATCATTTAGTATCAAAAGTGGAGTAGGCAAAAACAAATTATTAAAAAAAAAAAATGAATGTCTACCGTCTTTTTCTCGGTTCAAACAATTTGTACATATTTCCTTGCAGTTCATTCGTTTAACCGCAGCAAATACGAGGAGATATAAGTACAAGCTTTCTCACGTTAGAATATTATTATTGTTAAGTGCCCATCGTAAATTTGCCTGCCATCTTATGGCCAATTTAATAAACATAAAATTGCCATCCGCTTCTTGTAATAGTATTATGAGATTAATTCTAATGCTAAATATGTTGGCATTTTTCTTAGCAATTATAACGTAATCTATAAAAATAAACTAACATTACAGCTGAGTTAACCGAATCTAATCGGAATTTGTGCTCTCCGTACTGGCAGTATTTATATTCTAAGAAAATAATGCGACGCATGTGAATTTAAATTGTTTTGAATATTATCAAGTACCTGAACCTTAATTTCTTTTATTTATATAGGTCCCTCTCCATGGAAAAGCCACTAACTTACAGGACACGTAAAGTCATAAACATAAAAGAACGCTTTGCTAAAATTGTCAGGTCCTAATCTGAGACTATTATCACCGTACCCAGCCGTAAATTTATACGCAATGCACATACTAAGCAAGCAAAGAATAAATAAGGACATTTGTTTGGTCACTTTAGGTTTTTTAATTAGTCGACGTACACAAAACAATGCATATTATTAACCAAATTATGCATCAATTAATTTATTACTTTCGTTTTAATTCTTAGTATTATATTTCGGGTACATGTGTATAGTTATAATTGTACCGATATTGACTAATTGTACACACGCGCAGCGTGAGATAAGAACATATGTACATAGGTTAGGTAACACATTCATCTTCCTTTGACCTTTCCGGTCAACTTGCCTCGACGTGGGGCGCAGCACGTACCATATACAAAATTATCTGCCTCGTGAGAGGGTGCCTCGGGCGACTTGAGGAAAACATAACAAGGAAAATAACTTACGCCTTCCTAAACTGTTCGCTATGTTTTCATATTAACACGGAAAGACTTCAAATATAATATGTATTCTCTATAAATATTTACACGTATTTCATCATTTATAAAAGCAGTTCAATTGCCCTTGTACCATATAAGCTGAGGAACTGGTCGGAACAAATTATTGAAAATAGAGTAGGGAACAATGCTTCATTATTGACCGGCGAAACACCGTTCATTCTGTACATATGTTACAGTGTAATAGCGTAGGAGATAAGCATTTGTAGGAAAACCGTGTTCCCGCGATAACTCGGGACACCTCAGACCTATATTAAAACTATAAAGTGTGGCTTGCGACCAATTCACCCGCTTGCGACTCGCAAACGACCAAATACATTCCGTTTTTATACTCACCTTCATTTTTTTCGTTTCGTTAGACACAATTTTAGACCTTAGGTAAAATACGTAGTGAATAAAACGACTATAATATTGTTGAATGCTATTAATAAACCGGAATAGGAATATTTTGATAGGTACTTTAATTAAAGAGAAAGTGAAAATTCTAAACAAAAAAATTATCTCTGCACGACGTATCAAGCTTATAGGGATTATATAATAACATAATAATTGTTACCCCCTATATCATTCACGCGTTTCCTTAACCATTCCTATACTACTTCTCATACTTCATTTCGCTCTTTGTGGGATTTATTCATGACGGGTTTTGAGCAAACTCTGGCCTTTCCTAGGGCTTAGTCCATCTTAATACAATATTTTAACAAAATCTATTCAGAAACATTTACACGTTAACCACAGACAACTCTCGGAATAGCAATATTAGCACGGTATATTTGACAGCAAATTTGAAGGCGAAAAATTCACGACCCGTGTACTGTTTAACATTATGAACAGATGGAAATCAACTTTCCGACAACTAATATACGAGTAGATACAGCTAAAGAGAAAAACATATTCAAATGGAAGATGGAAAAGATATGTGTGTTTATGACTCTCCACAGGGACTCGCATGTTAAACTTCCCGAAGTATATGTACTGAAGCAAGAACCGGTGAACATAAAATGACTAAGTTATCGCTCTCAGAAGACATATACAGTCGTAAAAGTCTGAAACGAAGCACCTTACATGAACATAATCAAGAAAGAATCGACATACGTTGAAACTTGCACTAACGAGACACAGCAATACTAACATACAAATGGATATTACTATATGTGACTAATACTATTCAAACATCAAAAGTCTTACTGCATTGTAGCTACAGCTACAACAACTACAGCTGTAGTAAAATGTGTAATATTTGTATTAAAAAAATATATGTTTTCGTCCGCGAACATACACGTGCTAACCACTTCTTTAGTGCACACAAACACGCATTCAAAAGCGCGCGCGCACTTTGCCGCGCAGTAATATACTCGTATGTGGACTTTTCGTTATATCGATTTACTGTCAAGGTCTTTTAATACTTTAGTGAAATTCATATAATTATAAGTATATGCATTGATAAACAATGCAAACATATAATTTACTGTAAGAATTAACTTAAGACTTTATTATTGTTATATCGTTACTATACATATTTGTGTATTATTTAAATCATTGATTCCCAAAGTGGTCCATGCGGACCCCCAGGGGTCCACGGAAAGCTCGACGGGGGTCAACGTTAGAATGACTAAAAAAATGGGGGTTCATAATTCGTAAGCGGGGGTCCACGAAAATTTATCTGATTTATTAATTGACTAGTTAATAATTAATTGATTGTGCTGTGAGTAGATGTCAAAAAAATAAATTTGGATGAAATCACTTTTCTGATTGGCTAACTTTAATGATTGACATTCATTCACAGCAGAATCAATTGTCACTTTTTTTTCGAAAACAGTTAATTGGTGGTTGGAACTCAGCCGCAACGCAAATTTCCGTAGTTAAATCTAATCTTCACATTTTTTGTCGAGTTTTGGGGATATGGTAGAAATGTAGCTGCAGTAGGTCCACAGGTACCAGCAAAATTTTGAAAGGGGTCTATGAGAAAAAAAAGTTTGGGAACCTCTGATCTATGTCCAACAGTGTAACATCAAAAGATTGATGATGATTTATTCTAAAAGTCGTAACTAGTACTTGGGCAATAAAGTAATTTAAAAAGGTTACACTCTCGCGGAAGAGATTCTATATTTGATATTTAATATTAGATTTGATATTTTTAATTTTATATTTGAGGTAAAGTAAACTTAAAATATATATCTTTGTCCATTAATGTCTACATATATAACGCCCTTCGCTATTAAGCAGATATTTCGCAAAATTTGATTTTCTTGCACGCTTGTTTTACATGTAGGTTTATATTTAACCTGTTATATCTTGTGTTCATAGTAATGGGTGCATTTTGCATGTTGATCACGTGTTTCTAATCAATGACAGTATACGATGATGATGACGATTTGTCAAGGGCTGTAGCCAGAAGTTGTTTGCGGCAAGCCTCATTAAAAAAGGCCTTTGGCCAACAGCACTATAAGACAGGTTGATGATGATGGTTAAAACAATATATGTATATGTATAATATACCACAAGAGGTGATACTTAATTACGTGTTACATCGGAATTAAAACTCGAATTACATCAATTTAAGGATTAATTTAAAATAGGATCTCTAAGTACCTTATAATGTTTCTCAGACCTTACGCTGTGTCCATGATATGAACAAAATCGCCATCAGCGATACTGACGTGAAAATGTAAGGTGCGATCAGGCAATAACTTCGTATTTGTTACTTCAAAATAGATTAAATTAAATATGTAAGCATACTTAGAACTTCGATATGTAAATTTTTTCTATTTAATAACAACAGCAAATCTATGCAAGCACCAGCTGATGTCAAGTGACCGTTGCTGGCCATAGACATCCTGCCTTCAAACTTAAATAGACCTGAAGTTATTAATAGACCGGTCGCAGTCGCCTTGCTAACCCTGATAGTGTTGAAACGCTTCATGTCTGTACATGTCTGCCTACCACGCTCTTCGAACCGGTACTCAAAGTGTTGTATCGCGGCGGCGCTTTGAGGAGACCCTTTATTCTCGTTCTCCTGAAGGTGTTTATAGACGACTATTACACTTTTTTTATTCTAGATGAAAATTGTTCTATAAGACTTCTTAGTCGATAATATTTGTTTCGGTTATTAGACTAAAAAAGAAAATACTAACAGCCCACTTAAAGATCGATATCGGAAACTAAATATACAATAGTACTTTGAGGCACCTCGTTTCCAGTTAGTAGTTAGCCTAATCGCTTTATGTAGCCCTCAGCCGTCATACGTCAACAACAGTTATAAAACTATAACTCGGGCCGAACGCTAATCCAGTTCTCGGAATTCCTACTCAAAAACAGTGTGGTGTGCCCTAATAAATTGTCTGCCGATCTACCTTGAGGATTTAACTCCTAATCAAAACTAAATTACAGTCACTAACCAATTAGATAAACGAGCCATTCAGTAATTCGTGACGTGGGGTTGAACCCTATTATTATATTAGCCCATTACACAAATAATGAATAGCGTTGACTCACGACGAAAATTATGTACGGAATCCTACCATTCGTCATTTCGAGGCACACCTTCATAATGGCTATTTAAAAATCGTTATAATAACATACATATAACAACATTGAAATGTAAAATACTAACGACCATTGAACTGATACAAATAACCTACGGGTTCCGTAGGTGTTAGGTTATCTATTTTTAATTATTTTAACTTTTTCAAATTGAAAAACTGTTAAAGTGTATAGTCATGTAATTGTTAGTAATACCAAGAGATTTTTCAATATTATTTGTATTTATTTTCTATTCATGATAATAACGACACTTACCTAAACTCTCAATATTATTTTTGAATGTATTTGTAACTTTATTTGAATGTATTGAACTTGGAACTGACACAAAATCCTATATTATTTTAAAATATGTCACCATAATTTATGGATTATGAGTAGCTACCCTAACAGCTATGTAAAACCTAAAGTTCAAATGAATACAGGCGAAAATATGATGCAACTTTAACGTAAAGCTTAGATGATTAATGCATTAGATATTGATATGAACTTGTCAAGCTATGACTGTGTCACTGTGACACTAAAGGCATTTAAAAATCATATGATGCTATGATAATTACATCATCATCATTGTAATCATCATTAACAAGGACCCATTATGCGTTCCACGGTTGGACACAGATTTACCCTCAGAACGAGAAGTATTAAGGCCGTTATAAATGACATAACAGAAAAGTAAAAGAAAACGGTGCGCGTGAGTCACTGTACGGAACACCGCGCATACTAAATAGGAGTGCGGTGCATTTTATCATAATGAGTCACGCCTTTGACATTCGACCTCCGGGGAATCTTATCCACTTTATCAGCGCGCTGGTAGATTATCCGTAAAGATTATACGATACTGATAACAGTTACGGTATACTGATGAATGGCCCGTTAGTGCAGTGGTTAGTTAAACTGACTATTGAGCCGGGTGGGTGGATTCGATTTTCACCCGGAATAAATATTTGTGTGATGTGTACAAGTATTTGTTCTGTGTCTGGGTGTAAAAATATCTATATAAATATATATTTATAAGTATACATGTAGTTTATCAATCGTCACATAACACACGCTCTCTTGAAGCTTGCTGATCAGATGGCAGTGTATGGAGATGTCCCAATAAATTAATTATTATTTAGTACAAGGTTTTCTTAACCAGTTGTTTAATCAATGCGTCGCTGTCCTTTCGAGGCCACATCAAGTAATCAGTTCTCGTTCGTATAATTAGAAACGTTAATTGTTGTTTGTGGTCCTCGTACAACCTTGTCTTGACTATTTACAGTCTGTAGTATTATGGGATCTGTTTAAGTGGTGCAGACCCTTCAAGGTTAACCAGTATTACCATCTTCTCCGATCGTGGTAGGATATTGCTGTAATCCATTATTAAGGTCGGATCCGACATCTGCCTGTTTGCCTTTTTGTAAATTTTTTTTTTTTATAAAATGCAAATTGATTGTAAAAATCCTTTTGGAATTTTAATGAACTTACGTCATCTCTTTACCTTACGACTATTCGATATGTGATCATAGAAAGCGTTACACCGAGTTCGTCTTTGGAATCCTCACTTATTCCTACTGCTGATCTGCTAAGCTTGTTTCACCGTGTTCCTAGTTTAAAAGATGTGATAGGCTGATTGTATTATTTAGAAGCCATAAATTGTTCATTATTCTTACAAATGTACAAAACCATAAGTAAATAAGTAATTTTTTAGCTCAGAAATCAGCTTTGGCCAATTATTTATTTATACATTTTTAATTAGTAATTGAATTTTTTCTAGAAGAAATAAATCGATAACAAAAACGAAAATAAGACAAGATTAGTGCAAATGGTCTTATTTAAAAATAATTCTTAATCACACCTCTTCCTCCGCTTTGGTGGTCTGACATTTAAAGACAGTGTTCATTGTGGGAATTATGGAATACATGGAGTACACCCGGATGAAACCGAGCACATTGCCATAAATAAAATCCTAGCCTTTCTCAAGTCGACTGGCCTGTATGGCGGAATGTGATTTATAGTTATGAGCATAAACGACCTCCTACAGGAAGACCCGCCCGAGTCACCAGACTCAAGACTCTTTACCCAAATAAAAATTTACGTTTCCGTTATTTACAGAACATTTTTAACAAAAATTCCAAGTAGTTACATCAGTTGAAAACATACATTACCTTCTTTAAGCTGTATCAAAAAAGATTTATCATTGTTACTTCTTTTATGAAGTTTTTGTGCAGTGCTTGTGATAACCCGCTCACTTAAATCCTTATTTGCATACAAATATTGATTTTAGTACCAACATTTCACGATTTAACGACTGTATTGAAAAAAATTGAGACATAACTGAGAACGCTTACATTTATATATATTAAAATTATAAAAAAAAACTTGGTAGTAATTTGGCAAAATTTACGATACATTTCCAGCGTTAAATAAAAACGTGAAAGACTATATTTGTTTAACAAATAACCTGTACATTTATTGTACCAATGTTTCTATACATCTGTCGTATTTATAGAACAGGTTATATTGAGTAGCCTCAGGCGGAGTAGTACTCAACACTAAACGTGTTTTTACACGTATTTACTATTCAAGTAACGTCAAATAAGCGATAAAGCGAACAAGACACCAGACACACGTTGGTTGAGTAGTAATAATTTTTAATTTTTTTTTTATAACACCTGATGTTATACATTCTATCATCCAGTTTTTTTTTTTTTTAATTTTTGTTGAACATGCAGCAGTCCCAAATGGGTACTGCCAACTTTTAAATTTTGAAAATG
>DWED01000876.1:0-10113 GCA_018245795.1 Protelbella ruficauda | reverse complement strand
ACTTTGGACACGGGTCTCCTCTTATAGTAAGACTGGTAAGGCCATAGTCTGTCGCGCCGGGCTAATGCGCGTTGGCAGACTTCACACATCTTAGAATTTTTTTTTATTTTACACAGCCTTACAATGTTACCTTTTTTATTTACTTTTTGTTCTACATATATATACAGCTTAAAACGTTTGTATATTAGTTTAATGAGTTCGGCTTGATTCTGAATTGTTTTCTAGTGGCACTGGTTTTATTTGTAATTATAATTGATTTAATTAGGTATATACCTTATGTTGACCGAGATTGAAATCTATTGTTATGTCTTCATCTTTTCCTTGTCAATTAATGCAATGACGTAAACGTCTTATCAACTATACATACTACTTTTTCTTTGTAATAATGCAGTAAGAAGATTTTCTTATTTCTCTCTGCTCGCTGCGACGTCGCGGTCTCCGAGATTTTTTCTCTTTTCCATTCCCTGTCTTCCGACACCAGATCTCCTTTGAAACGTCCGCATTGTGAGGTCCCCATTGTTACCTTCTTGTTTATTTTTAAACTTTTTCTCCACTCCGGCACCATTCGTTAGTGGCCTTCGTGAAAGATTTAAGACGAAAATTATAACCTGTTTGGTGTTTTGTGAGTAATGTTTTTTTTTTATTCTGAGATACCTTGACCTACTTTCACAGTCGAGGAAGTGATGGAATTAAGTCGTCTTACGTTTTCTTTTCTTTCTTATCAAATAAATGTGTTGCTATATGAATTTTTCGAGAGCATTAAAGCATTATGAAAATTTAAGAAATGTTATATTTCCTATTTCGCTAATGTAATGAATTTATGTAGCTTTCTATTCACTTAATTATCAGTACGCGATGAACACTTCAGATGAAGCGTAGGAAATAGTTAGATTTAAATACTTAACTTTTAATTATACGCATTGCCTTTGATATTAACTTTAATTACAATGAGAACAATTTTAAAGAGATATGTTAATCAAAACCATCCTGAAATGAGGAGTTCTGGATTGAACCTTAAGATGAACAATGTATCTAAAACTAATTAAAACAACAGTCCTATCCTTGACGCAAATGTGTCATCAATGCTTTTCCCAACATTTGCTTAACACGCTTCAATATAAGAAAAAAACACCAAAATTCTCGCAAACAGGAAACCACTTTATTACACTCGCAACACAATACGAAGATATTCATTCTCATTTCGAGCGAGATTCACCATTATCCGTTTACCGTCTTCATACAATAGTGCCGTGAATAATAGACACAGAACAGAGATATAAATCTTTCAATAATCTATGTTTGTCCGATATTTATTTATTACATCGATACCATATCGTGATCTCTGCTGGTCGGGTGTGTGTCTGTTTTTTTTTCCTCCTATATCTACAATAACAATGGTGGATGATTTATAACGTCATGCAGCCGGGAAGTGAAAGACGTACTGAATGCATTGGCGAACAAATAAATGTAGGCGAGATGGTGCGATTTTTAGTTCGCCTTATGTTAATGTTTGACAATGTTATCATTTGTATTGGTGCCGATTTTACTAGCATTTTTTAATTCTTTTAAAATTTAGCGATTTCTATAGTCATTGACATGATTAACTTGTTTTTACGGAAACGGATTGAAATCAACCCCATTATGGTAACACGATTTGATTAAAGCTTTTTGACAGTTTTTTATACAGATTTTTCTAATATATGCAGTATTTATTGCAATGAACGGACAAAACATCTATTGGCATTCTCTACCTGTCAACCCTTGGTGGAAGTGACAGTTTGCGACAGGTATCTAAAACAAAGAAAGTATAAAGTAATTGATGTGTTTGATGTTCTATGTTTCTAATGGAAAGCTAGTGAAAGTTTATACGAATGAAATTGTTATGAAAGGTTTTAAATATCCTTTTCTTTTGGAGGAATTATACAAAGCTTTAGGCCGTTATTATTTTAAAATAGTTTAGAAAGTATGCATATTAATTTCTTCATAGCCGACTATTGTCATATTTTATAGTCTCCAAAGTATGAATAAACTTCTTGGAAATGCCTGAATATTCTGTAACTGAAAAGTGCCTTTTCACGTATCTTGTTTCTTTACGTTTTTCTATGTACTTTTTGTTAGAAATTTAATTATTGTAAATATATTTTTGAGGCTCCGTCAGTTTATCTTGACCCTTTTAGTGTACATGCGGAATGAATAATTTAATTTGCATTTTACTCTTTGGTTATTCATTTGACATGACTCTTCCAGCAAGTACAATAAAAGTATCATTCTAGAGGAGCTGTTAGTCATACGGATTTTCCATTATGTCGTTGCCATTACTACCATTTGCCTTTAAAAATATGGCTTCATGGAAAATCAGTTTCTCCGTATATTTATATTTAAATATATTATGCACCGATACATTAACGGGATATGTTATTATTTCCAATGCATTATTCATTTTCTTTTGTAACTTCGTCGATTCCATAGTAATATTAATGTAATTGAAAGTCGCAAATAACGCCCAAAAAATACGACAACCGCACGTTAGGTTCAAACAGTAAATCTTCTCGAACAGACGAAGAAATAGAAGAAACCGAGCCGCCCACAGAAGAAGCAGAAGACGTTACAGAAGTTACAGAAGATTACACTATATCCGGATCGATACTGCCACTAGATATACAGATCAACGACACGAGCAGAAATATATTTATACGCTATCTTACACGTAAGTTGACTAATGAACCCGTATTCTGTTTCAGAAGCCTTCCGGATCTTCTGGCGCTGCAGAACGAAAAATATTGCATATTGAATTGCGCGAAGTGCTGAATAATTCTAGTTTGAAGAAAGTCAATTATGTTATTAAATTCATTTTTTGTTCTACTGAAAGTTTTACGTACTATTTTAGTATTTTTATGGTTCAAGAAAATACTGTGTAAATATAGAATGTGATGTCTCTTAGTAGTAGACAAGCGTTGAGAAAGCATTTGACAAAATTTCGTTAGAATTTTAGTAAGAACCTCGTTAGATTAACTTGTTAATGTTTATATTATTTACACGACTTATATTTTAATAGTACATTATATGTACATATACATCACAAGTCATACATACAGTAATACGTGTAAATAAAATTACATGTACGTAACTTGATAAATGATTACTATGGAAAATACTTGTGAAAAAAATGAATGTTCAAACAATTACAAAAAATAAACGAATTACCTTACGTTACAGCTACACTTTTTGACTGCCTGGATATTGGTCGCGATGGGTATATGCAGAGCGTACAGACCACACATACTTAAACTAGCTAACTTGCTTCATCATATGCCTCATAGAATCGAACCTGGGAGCTTCCGATTTTATGAATTAGTTAATGAAACTTATAAGAATTATCATTACAATGAATTAGTAACATTAGTTTTCAAATGGCCTGCTGTTTCAAATGCTTGAGTACTTGTTTGACTTATCACTGAATGACATTGAAGACCATAAAAATGTAGAAGTCATTGGGTCTATAAGCACGAAGAATATCATGTGAGAATTAACATTTTTATTAATTTAATAAAAATCAAACTGATATTTTAAAATTCTCAATTAACAAACGTATTTCGATACGACGGAGAATAAATAATATTAAACAAAATGAAATATCGTTTGTTCGTACGTACACACAAAGATATTTTATTAAACCAATTAAATCGTTTTTGTTTGGTAATATGCTATTTTTAGCCTTGTCATGTGACTCACGTATTGACGTGTAAGTTTACGTAATTAATCATTTGCATTAGTGTGTGTGTAAGCCCGAAACACGTGTTAGTATCGTTCGTAAGATTTTGCATGTACACACTAAAACGAAATTAGAGTATTAACTCTTTAAAATGAAAAATATTCCTCACCTTTTAATTTTTCCTTCGCCTTAATCAATTTAAAAAATGTTGACTAATTTATTTCAGACCATCAACTTTGTTCATATTTACTTATTTCAAGCGTTTTAAAGAAATTTATTCTTTAAGTTGTACTGCATAAAGAACACATTGCTGTGAGTGCTCCCAAAATCAACAGCCATTGTAACAAAAAAGGTAAAGGTTTTTTCACAATGCCGTTAATTCTCTTATCATGTTTTATCTTCTCGTGACACAAATGAGACATTCATCTGGCAATAAGAATGTCGGTCTCTCAGACTATCCAAATTATAGTTAGTATCGTGACATTGTAGAAATATCTACACAATAATAAAAAAAAATTAATTAATTAATTTTCGTATTCTATGTTCAAGAGGGAAGGAAATATATGAACAAAAGTTACTACTACCGCTGTTCGTTCGTGGACACCTAAATACAAACTCGAACAGACCTGTCAGTATCGGAAAAATGAGTCGGAATATATACATTTAATGAGTAAATAACACAAGTGTACGTTAAATAAAACATAAATGCAAACGAAATTTAAACTAAGATAAAAATATAAAGATCATATAACACGCAAGCAAAATCATAAGTAAATCTGTATTAGCAAAGAACACTACACAATGTATATATTACTGTTGTGGTCGTTGTTTGTTAAGTAATAGAAAGGTTGCGGCAATACAATAATATGTAATAGACATTAGCCAGCTTCAGCCTGATATGATATCCAACAGTAGAACAAAATATGGCCTGATGATGATGAACAATACTATGCGATGAAGCAATAAAACACCATTCGGCGTGCAGGGGAACTCGGGGCCGGTATTGGGGCGCACGCGGTCGCAGATTATCGTCATAAATTTGCGTGCGAATATTTCAGTGGGGCGGCTTGCACAATGCACATTTCGATTAACTCTATTGAACGACGTAATGAAATGCTCGCCCTAGAATGAAATTAAACCGGCGGCGACGCCACCGTGAATCTATTAGCAGCTCTATATGTATTATATACTTTTATGCGATAAAAATAATACTTTGCCTCAAATATAATTAACAGGCGGTAATAAATATAACTAAAGGAGACAATATTTTCCGAGCTGAGTGTAACCTGTGTTACAATATGCTTCGCCCAAGCCCCATAAATTAAAAATAATGCAAAATTAAACAACTGCATGTATACAGATATGTTACCCAAATATATAAACCGGATATTTAACCAACGCTAACAGCACTCATACTACCATGCAGGTGGGACTTGTAGAAGATAAGTAGGCACCTGCTGTGATGACGTATAGCGAGGTACTGCGTTACGTACTTGTAGGTGGAAATAGAAGACGGCAGAAGATAAAACAGGAATATGTGGATAAATTAACAAAAATAAACGAATCATGTTTTCTGTCAGTTTGTACGTTCGAAAATTACGCTAAAACGACTTCACTTATTTACTTACTAGAATCACTGCTAACAATTTGCAAACATTCCGTTCGCTTCCGAAATGTGATTTGTAGTGACGTCACAGTTGCCTATATTTTATTCATATATATTTATTTATTTATGTACTTATATACGAAAAGGTTCGAAATAATAGTAACTAAAACAATTTTTGAAAGTTATAAATTAAATTGTACGTCTAACAGCTCTTTTAACTCTTGTTGAGCGTCGTAGACTGGGTTTATATCTTTAATGTATGCAAGGAAGACCTGTATCCTGTGGCTATACAATAAAAAGAACTGGCGACTATGATAGTAATTAGTTTTGTTTATGAGTGCTTTGATGTGCGAAACAGAATCAACTTCCTATTTAAAGAAAGGAAAGAGGAACCTAAGTCAATATTGCCTTAATCAGATATATGTAAGTAACGTGTCTCGAACTTTTCACTGTGATTTTTCGTCCTCTGCCGAATATAAAGTAAACAATAGAGAACGAAATAGAAGGAATAAAATAGATAAAAATTAATGGGTGGTTTAAAGTTTGAAAATGATCTGGGTGTATATTTTCTACTCTTTAAATCTCCATTTATTTTTCACTCTTTAAAAACTTCCTTGTCCGATTCCGATTCCGATTCCACTTCATAGAACGCGGAAAGCCACCATACAATAATTTTAGCAATACAAACAATATATAAACATCGACGATTCTCAATATTGTAATATCCGAAGTTGAAATTAAATATTTGCAATGAGTTCATAACGATTAACCAAAACCGTTTATGAATCATATTAATTTCATGTATGTTATGTACAATCACAACATCAGCTGCTCGCGGTAAATGCGCTCATAGATTTGCGATTATCCCATATTGCATTGTGAACTCGACAGTACTTACACCGTCATAACATTTATTATAAACGGATTGCGTTCACATACATTCAACATAACATTATCAATATCATAAATCATTGCACTGGTTTCATTGAATCGCTGTGGTTATGTTTGGTGCTTAGTAACCTCAATTAATTTTAGTTGCATTTGCATATAAAAGAATTATATTTCACCAAATAAAAATTAGTTATTAAATTCGCTTGTCTAAAATTCTGAATTACAGTAGTAACTGATATTAGCGCACGCCGGGATCGCTTAGTTATTGATAATTTTTTTATTGATGTTAGAAACTGTTTACTAACTTACTATTTTTAACATGATCTGTTTCGGTTGATTGAGATAGAGGGTGTAGCGGAATTGGTCGGTGCACAGTTAAAGTCATAAGAATCTGCCGTTTTGTCACGAACGAACGAACGAACGTCACGAGCCGGTTTTTGTCTTAGATAAAGCAGTCATATGAAATAAGATCTAGAATATTTATTATAACGGAAAATAAATCTATGGAAAGTATTATACAAAGCAACTGTCAGCCCCGCTGACCCATAATTGACCCCACGACGGTTACAATGTGTTTCTGTTAACATAGTTATTTAAAGGGAATTTTCTAGTTTAATTACAGCGCGTATGTACCTACCTTTGTGTGTTGACACACGTATAAAGAAAATATGTGTAATAACAAACCTGTAAAGGTAGCGTTATTAGAAAGAATATTTTAGAAATACCCCATGTCTTTTAAATTTAATAAAGATATCACTTGTATCCGTTTTCATACAGTATGTACTGTATATGTTTTCATCTAAACTCGCGCCTTCGTTTACACGGAACAATATCCGACACCTCCTACCGTGTAATCGCCGAGCTTTACAAAATCACGCACACAACACCGTTCAATGTACGAACACCTGACGACGTCGCGCTCAAAGCCATCCCACGAAAGCCATACCGCGGAACGCTCCGCGGAATCGCTTCAATACAGCAATTTAATTTCGCGCGCTGCGTCTAGGCTTTCCCTAATTTAATCTAGCACGGCGTTGGCATAAAAAAAAATGGCCACCCTTTTATTTGTATGCGTGCGTAGGCACGTACTGACGCCCGTTTCAATCCCGCGTACATATAAAACGTGACCATTCAGATCCCAGCCGTCGTGGAATAAACATAATCCGTCACACGCCTTTTTCCCCAGTCGCTTCCGACGTGATTTAAAAGCGAACATTTGAAAGTATTATATACTTCCTTCCTCCGTTCCGTATCTTCTGCTTCTTCGGTCTTGTTTTATGGATACGCCGTATCATATCGTGTTGTAATTCGTATAAGGTCCACGCCAATCGGGATCACATACATATATGTACATCCACCGACTTATGAAGAGTAATTATTTTAAAAATAAATTTTGTTCAAAATCCGAATACATTAATTAAATATAACAATCCAATATCGCCTTCCATTTTAAAGAAGTATCATATCCTATCAAAAAATCCTGTACATATTTTTGCATATTTTGCAGGGAGTAAAAATTTGGCAGCGCTATGGTGAGGTCCTATTTGCGAGCGGCGCTGTATTCAATATGAATTGTTTCAGCTTTTCAATTTTTTTAGGGCGCGGCCAAAGCTGATCCACCTTTTTTAGATGTATCTAATCTCGCCCCCGACCGCGGCGGTGTCCGCCCATGAATATTTAAACTCTTGTGTGACAGCCTCCGAAAATACGTTATTCGCATTCGTTTATTAATGTCACATCGATCGCCACTCGCCCATGGGACATCGCTGGATACGTTATATATAGAGAATTAAATGGGATTTCATTTTCTAGTTCAGAAATCAAACGCTTCCCACGGCGCCGGTCCAATGTTATCCGCGGAGACCTCTCGGAATTTTTGTTCCGGCTCGTTTGGTATCCGGATTTACCCGGACTTTTCCGTTGAAAATTCACGTGTCTATAGTGCGTTCCGCGGGCATAATTGTTTGGTGCCTCAGTGCGCATTTTTCAGCGAGACAATTTCATTTATCCCGTTCGGAATAATGAAGATGTACCGCTACTGACGTCATTCCAGTCATAGTAACAATCGTATCGCCGACAAATAAACATGAACGATTGACACAACGAAAAGTATATTTTTGCAAATTTATATGAGACTATAACTTACATATATCAACCGCCTATGAAATCGCATTTCAAGTAGCAAATACTTCTTATCTTACTTGTTACAAACAAAATATGTTTTAAAACAGATCACTTCGTCTGTGTAATAAGACTTTGATTTCAATATCCCCAAAAGAAATATGAGAATTATTGTATATTCTTCGCCTCCCGCCAGCAATGAGTCCAGCGATTCAAAACCCTCACGATATCGATTGGGGAATTTTAAAAAGTGCCTATATCGCTTCGTTACAGTTTGATTGGTGTACCCATCTCATCGGGAACGAAACTTGTTAGGCAGATAGGTAAGAAATTAAATTCTAGTCGTCCAGAGATTTGCGCGTACATCATATTATATTGGCCTACTTATGCCCGGGATAATTCCGTCGGGGGGTACGGTGATGTCCTTAATTTATTCATACTCGAAAATTGAACCGGTCAGACGGCTGATAATTAGTCACGAAATGGGCGTTAAATACTTGACCTATTTGCTTACTCCTAATGTTATTATGACTTAACTGTTGACTAATTAAACAGTAGATATTCGGTCAAATTAGTTGTAGATATTATAAATATTTGTCCGATTTTAGTATCATCAAATGATCACTTAATTGTAGTATTGTATCATGTTCGAGTATTGTTTTCGAAGACGTGTTGTTTAAACTAACTCTTTGATGAGACTAACTGATGTCCGGTAATATTATCGTATATACGATCTTTTTTGCCGCGCACATGCAAAATGTGGAATGAGCTTCCATCCGAAGCTTTTCCGGAACATTACATGGGGTTTTTAAGGAAAAGCGCAAAGAGAGCTCTCCTTCAAAGCCGGCAAAGCATTGGCCACTCCTCGGGTGTTGCAAGTGCCCATAGCCGACGGTGCCCATTTACCAGCAGGTGGCTCATCAGCCTATTTGCTAGGCTAGAGAGAGATAAGCGTCTTTATTTCATACCATATATGAAACTGTTATAAATACTGTACTTAGATGATATTCGTTCTTTTGTAACGGATAGTGTACGTTGTAATAATGTGTTTTAAAGTGTCTTTTTTAAAAACCAATAAAGTAACAAATACTTACACTAAGAGAGTCATCACATATTTTTTACACAGTTTTTTTTTAGCCTAAATAATCACAACATTAGCATTAAACTGCAACAGGATCAGAACCAAATAAAAACACAGTGTTTTGTAGCCATAGTATTAGGATAGGATATAATTTTTTCATTATCGTATATTTCTATGTGCTAGTACTTATCTATGTTTTAATAGACATATAAGTCGAAGGATATATTATTTACAATAATAGCGACAAATGATATTGACGTACTCGTATATACAGTTTTTCTTTTATTCTGATTACGATTATTATTTTAATCTTTACGTATAAACTTCATATGAGCTCTTACGTAGTACTGATTGGAATATTTCTATCCCCAGATCCGCCTGAGATCACAATCCGGCCACGCAACCTGCAGGTCCGCGCGAACGGCATCGCCGCGTTCTACTGCGCGGCGCGTGGCGACCCCGTGCCGAACATACAGTGGCGTAAGAACGGGAAACGAGTTTCTAGTGAGTCTCTTATCATTTTAAATAAATTAATGTTAACTGTATGATAACGTGGACGTGAATCAAGCTCACATCGTGTGATACTTGATTTATATAGTACCAACATACCTACTTGAAACGTAACATGACGCCTTTAATCCCCAATGGGGTAGGCAGAGGAGTGTAGTACAGCCCCACGTTTCATAAGTTACGTTTACGTCC
>DWED01000875.1:0-10121 GCA_018245795.1 Protelbella ruficauda | reverse complement strand
TACGTAAAAATTGCACTCATGCAAAACGGGAAACGTCTGAAGAAGAAGAAAACAAGCATCAAGAAATGCACACTGAATCCCTATTACAACGAGTCATTTACTTTTGAAGTACCATTCGAACAAATACAGGTGCGAGCCGAGATTAATACGAAATTTGGTGTTGTGGCACATTGCTTGAAGATTGTCCCCAAGGGCGTGTTCCTCGTGGCTGTTGGGACGTACATATTTGTGGTATTATTCAAATTTTACATCCTTGGAAGACAATTATTGAAATTGATATACGCTAAAAAAGAGACGGTAATGTATACACAACTTTGCAATTTATCCTAAATTGTACAGAATAATAAAATAGAATGAAGAATAGAAAAATAGCGGTGGAAAATGGCTGAAAATATTTTGAACAACCAACATTTGAAAAAATTTTACCTACACAGTTAATTCCCCTTAAATATCTACCAAGATGATATAACCATGCAGCCAAGCTGTCGCGATGAACCACCCTTGGGGTACGATCTTGGACATGCTCTTGAATGAAGACACTATGCAAAACTAAATCTTCATTCAGAATTGTCATGTAAATGTGCAAATCGATGTTGTGTACTTATATTTACACCACTTGCATCCAACCTGTCCTCCTCCTGTCGTGTTGTTGGAAGATGTTGTTGCGTCGATCCCAATACTTTTATGTTATCTGTTGCACTTTAAATCCTTTGCTTGCTCTGTGTATTCAGACCGTTTTCTATCTTACTTAGATTGAATGAGCTAAGCAACAGTAAAAAAAAAAAACGCAAATTTTAATATTATTTTTGTGCTTTTTATGTCCGTATATTTGGTTTTGATTTTGCTGTGTGATCCGAAAAAAAATTATGTTGGTATAATCGTTGTTGATAATAATAATAACATTAATTGTATTTTAGTTAGATACTACTTAACTATCACGATTTTTTTCTACCCTATGAAATTCTATTATCTCTGTCCCCGTGTCCCAAATCCTGTATTCCTTGTTATATACTTCAGTGCTGATTTTTTTAATTTTCTCTTCATAAAATGCTAACCTTTAACTGAAATGGATGGTTTTGGTTAGAGATTAACATTTTTGAGGGATATCTTAAATATATCGGCTTTGAATCATATAACGTCTTTCCATGCAAAAATGAGTGGTGTTTACAAAATCTCCCCTCGTAACTGCATTACAACTTGGTGACTTCAAACTGTAATTACTTTGTTTTACGGAATCCAGTTCCTCTTTCTTCTTCTTTCTGAACTGTATTTATTTTATTACTTTATTTATTATTCCACCTTCATCTACCTTCTCCTTTTTTGTATTTTCTTCGAAGGTAGGTAAGAGGTAAGCGACCAAACTAGTAGAAATAATAATATCTATATCGTAGAGGAATGTATCTGTTCAAGAACTTTGAACACAAACAAACCTTTTCATTTATGAATTTAAAAAACCTAATAAAACTTAAAAATTCCTAACTAATAAAAAATATTCAAAAATTTTTATAGTGACTACTCCTACACTTTATTAATACTATCAAAGCATTGTACAAAACTGGCTGACCAATTATTACTTACTAACCTATGAACTGCACAACAGAAAGTCAATCTAGTAGTGACGGTGGTGGATTACGACCGCATCGGAACTTCGGAGCCTATCGGCAAGGTAGTGCTGGGCTACAACGCGTCCGGCACCGAGTTGCGCCACTGGTCTGATATGCTGGCCAGTCCACGTCGCCCCATCGCCCAGTGGCATACCCTCAAGGACCCCGAGGATGGAGAAAAGAAGGATTAGACGAATAATTAAGGTGAGCTGGTCTTCAATTATATATATGAATTTTATACCGATAACTCATCGTCACCGCCAACCCTTTTATCGTTCATTGTTAGACAGAAGTCTCTCAAAATCATTTAGGTTGTGCCCATAATCTCTTATGCTGGACAAGTGCGAGTTGGCACACTTTACTAGGCTCATAGAACACTATAGAAAAATGAATAAACTCTAAAGTGTATGTTTTCTCGCAATGTTTTTTTTATCGTTTTAGGGAATAATATTTAATGTTAAAAACACTTTGTGATAATCAAATGGACCATGTAGAATTAGAACTCCAGTTACTGAAATCTAAGCCACCAGACTATAACTATTAATTGATGCAATAATGCATTATACATATATTTTGATTTGTGTTAATGCACATATCCTACATAAAACAAAAGAGACATTAAAATCTATTTCGTTTATTTAAATCATAAGAGGTATATGCAAAATCTGTATATTACACAGTCTTCGTTTTCGTTTCCGATGTTTCTTAAGATATGCAAAAAATCATAGACATGACCAAGTCTGTAATGCCGTTTTACCGAAGTTCGATTTTCAAATATCAAGCACCGTACCGTGTTGTTTCCGTTTTAAGATGGCATGTTTTGTACAGAAAAATAAAGAACAATGTATATTTTAAACTAAAAATCGTCTATCACTTTCAGAGTCACAAGATAACGTGAAAGTTTAATAACCCAGTACGAAGAGAACGCCTTAACATTTCATTTCACTATCTACTCGGTCAAGAGGAACTACTTCGTTACATTTTCAACATATTTAACGAGACTTTCACAGATAGTATTAAAAATATGTAATTATTCTAATCTTAAAAAACTATTATGTTATATAAACTGTTAATGCTTCGTTGATGTAAACTTTAATACTTAGGTGTTGTATGATTATCTAAATTTCAGATTGTTATTCCAAAAAAATTATATTACTACCTTTAGCTGACAGGAATTAAATTGTCTTAAATAAACAGTAACGCTTTCTGAAGGCGAGATAATTTAAATGTCTGCTGTTTAAATTATCAGGACCAATACATGGTATCGACATCACGAGTGTTTCCACCAATGTTATATAGCTACGTAGATAAACTACATATTTTTTGTTCCAAGAAATATGCAAGACGACTCTTGACATACATATGCCTTAACAGAACCTTATTTGCAAATATCATACACAAGTGTAATCGTGTGTAAGGAACATAGTTGGTAAATTTTGTTTGTACTGTAATTGGTTGATTGCCTAACTAATACTCGTATTGCCATGCTTAAAATTATAAATTTACTTAGATACTTACTCTATCCTAGAGCCCAATAAGCCCCATAGCGTTACGAATATTATTACGTATAGGGCATCAAAAGCAACCTGATTGGCTTTAAATCAAATCGTCATTGAAAGTTAAAAGATATTATAATATATCTACTTCATAAACTATATATCGTTTATTACATATTCACCATAGGTACGTATAAAATTACCTATAGTTATTTTAAAACCTTAATACAGAAAGCTGTGTAAATAAGTTGAATCTGTTAAATTTATTACATTCTATTTTACTATCATATAAGTGTTATATAGATACAATTTAATTAAACAATTATGTTCCTCTTAAGAAAAAAGTGTCTATGTAGTTATGTAGATGCAGCTTTTACAAAATATTGAAATTATAAAAATACATTTGCTTGTAACTTTCAGTATTTCTTTGGGGGAACTATAGGCCTATGGAACACCTAAACAATGATATTTGAATACATGACATATTTTAATAGATCTTTTCAGACTAATTCATTTAATATATTATTTCGTGCACCATTGTTTATTGTTTCAAAATCTAATATAATACTTATTAATCGACATGTTTAGAAAACTGTAGTGACTAATAGAGTGCGTATATTGTGCTCTAGGTATAACAATTTTAAATGGTAAAGAAACATTCATCATGAATTAAAGAACAACTAAATCGAAAAAAAAAACTAAAGTACCATCGAAATGTATAGTCCAATTTTGTTAATAATATGATAGTCAAATAAATAACGTAAATGTTTAAAGTTGTTCAATTTTATCACATTGGATTAAAGTGTATAGCTGTCACTGTCACCATGTAACTGTCATTTCTCTTAAAATAATAACTTACTATTGTATAACTGAAAACGTTTCGTCTGTTGATTGTAATGTATCGTAGCGTTTAATAAATTAAATCCTTCTTATTTCAGTGTGAAATATATCTACTTAGCTATTGCTTGACTGTTGTTGATCTCAAAGTTATATGTTACTGTGTATATAATGTAATCACATGTTAAATTTCACCCTCACGTATATAGAAGTAGGTATAATGTCGGGCTTCAAAATATTATATAGATGGGCACCAACACAAAATATGTAGACTTGTGGTTCATGGTTTCGTATTTAAGAGGCGTATATACTTATTTTAATATATTTATAAGTAAAACGCTACTATTACAGCAGATACATGGAAACTTGATCTTATAATGTTATGATATTTAGATACTGAAACTATCATAGTACCTTCCTACACGGAAATACAACAAATCGGTAATATTAACGGGTTATAATACTTTGGAACCATCACTCGTATTTGTTTTTTTGCAATGTAGTTTCCATAAATCTGCTGGATATGAACTGGCATAACTAGGCGTGGTCATACCAACGACCAACCACAGTAGTATGACAATATAGACATTCCACTATTTAAGTACATTGAGATATGTATCAATACAAATTATATTTATAAGTGGGATGCCACATGTGATTAGTCACTATTTAATGTATTATATTTGTCGCTATTTAATGTTGATATTTAAAAACATTGTTACGAATATATTAGCAGAGGCATGACGCGATAATATTTATTAATCGTTTTGTGCATTTGTAACTGATGTTTCAATATACAATTATATGGAATTCTTAAATGGCGATAAACTATAACATACAGATTGGTCTTAAAAACAGAGTAGTGTTTGAAAATTTATGAGAGGAGAAAAATATATTATTTTAGTATATTTTTCAAAATCGGTATAGATTAACGATAACAATGAAGTAAACGCTGATTCCGTTCAAATAAGTTCTAAATCAGTGATGTACATTCTTATGGCATCAAATTTATTAAGGTGATAAAGAACATAGTGGGCAGAATGTAAAAAGTGGTTTATATTACTAGCCTGAGAAACGAAGAGAACTGTGTTGTTACATTTAACATGTACATCTAAGTTCATAACAAACATAACATTTCAAAATGACTTCTCATATCAAGTTTTTCACCTGTGCCTGATGCACACAGCATACATAATATATAATCACATAGCTGTAAAGCTGTAGGGGTTGTTTATTAAACCAAAGCAAATTGACATTGATAATGTTAAAGATTTGCCTTGGTTTGAATGAATTTTCAGTAATCTTGCACATTCATTAAAATATTATATTTAGAAAACTAGTTATTTTTTCTGAAGTTGACATTATTGGCAATGTAAGGTGATTCTGTTAACATGAACACTAACTTTTTTATAACAGTTTAAAATTTCAACACTAATCACTATATAGATAAAATATCAAAATTTTGACCCACCTTATTATGTAATTGAGCATATTTTAGAAAATAAACATACATATTAATCACCAGTGTACGAAAGTGTTATAACAAAGTTGAGATGTGATGTTGAAGTGCTTATTCCATAACAACATAAACCTCATGAATTACAGAAAAAATATAGCTCTTAAACATTGATTAAGGATCTTTGATGGATATTATTACAACTATTTGAAAAATTATAATGCTTTATTAATTATGAATATAGCAATCAAAAACAATTTATTTATTACTTACAAATTTTTTAACATCACTGATAAATGCAGGGTTTACCATGTTTACATCACATGATCTATTTATTAACTATCTTGCACTGTCTTCTACATGTTATGAAGTTGGTTGTTCTATGCATCCAACAGACAAGGTATAACTCTGCCGAGACTTAGTAATGTGTACTCAACCAAAATGTGCAATAACATGTTTGTTTCATCCACAAGCCTCATTGTTATATTATCAAATGTATATAAATATATAACTCATTGATAAATTTATCATATCACTTGCCACATAAAGGAAATTCAATTTCTGAATAATGTCATGTTATTATTGGTTTAGAAATAAATGTTTATTTAGAAAGTGATTGTTTAAGTAGCATAACAGTAACATATTATGTAATCTATAAAGAATGTCTATAATACATAATTACATAGAAATTTGCATTTTCTTTTACCCGCTCAATAATAACACAAATTGACAGAGAAATACTTTTAATTATAATACATTTTTACAAATATGACATATTCATATGTAGTTTATACCACTATAGTCAGTGATAAATTAAAATAAAGATGCTACTGACATGTGCAGACTCTTCCTAAATGTTAGAGCTACAATTAGTATTATACAATATTTATACAAGTAACAGACAATGTTTATAAAGACAAAGGCCAAAAAAACGAGGTAGACCTAGCTGTACATGCTTGGATCAAATTGGAGACATCTTAAAATCTTAAGACTGGGTAGCAAGTTTCTTTAATAGATGGGCATGCATGACAACTTATAAAAGTAAAGGAGGCAAAAGTCTACTAAGACTGCAGTGGGTAAGAATCCTTTATCTTTGCCTGAACTTATGGGAAATCGGTGTGACAACATGAATATATACAAATAACACTAACAGTTTTATACAATTTATAAGCTAACAATCAATATTATATAAAGGCCTATAACATATTTAAATTTTTTTATTATAATAACAACTTTTAACATTTTTTAATTCTTAAACCATCCCTTAAATCAATTTTGTTTACAAATATAATAATTGACTGCTATCACATTATGATTTTTTTCTTAATCACTGTAGTTTTATTTTTCAAGCCTTTCTTAAAACAATTTCCCTGTTTCCCAATGGATTTTTCTTCTGTAAAAAAGTATGCTACATTCAGACCCCAACAATAAATTACCATCAGACAAAATATTATTAAAAGTGGTTAAAATTAAAATCACTTTAGATAAAAATTTTGATGAGATATGTATCATGAAATAAAATTAGTTACATATTAAAATAAATTCCATATACATCTTTTATCCTCGTCCATAGTCTATTTTATTATACATTAAATTTTTGTATGTCTATGCACTTTTTTAGTGAGTATTATAGGACTACAGAGAAATATTGCTACTTAGTAAGTACTAATAATGTTAAATAGATTAATAATGACCACAGTCAAAATGAACACATGCTGAATGTAATTTGGACATCAGAAGTTCAGATGCAATGTTTATTAGTATAAGCAATATCTACTATACATTGTTTTTAATAATATCCTACACTTATTTCATACAATAACTATAATTGACTTTAGCACTTGCAATATCTAAAACTCTTTGAGTTTGTGCAAATTAAATATCCTAGTTCTGAAAGATAATTCTGAAAGATCCAAATTATACGAAGTTGAGTTATGACTAAAGTTTTATTAAATAACAATATTAAAATATAGTAAACTCAAATTTATTTCAGTTCAAGGTTGTGTTTTCAAATTTTAAGCGGGAGAAGGAACGTTTATCTGCATTTAGCTATCATCGTAATACCTGCGCTTCATACTCCGGTATTTTTTTAATTTATACAATGCCTCAATCTCCTTCACGACAAACTGCCCATGTTTAATCATTGTGTCAATCTTGTGTGGATTGGTTTCATTACTGTTCTTTGTAAACACCTTGTGCAATCGCTTGCGAAACAAATCATAACCCTGGGGCCAGTCTCTTCCTAAATATAAGAGCTGAAAAATATTTTTTATAATTAAAAACAAAGCAACAAATATAAATGGATAATCTAAAAACATCATGTCCGTACCGTTTTATACAGGTTTAGTACAGCCTGTCTTTGACTTTGTGCCATTTTATTAAATTCACATAAATGATTATATTTATTGGCTACAGTCTAAAGTTCATAGTAAAATCACTTGATAACATGAATAAAGTTAGTATGGTTAAAAAACACTGTAACTGTCAATGTCACATTTGTGACGTTAAAATCAGTTTCAATTACTTCACGATTATTATAGTATTAGCCTAGAGTAGTGATAGCCTAGTGGTTAAGAATTCAGCCGCTCACTCCGGGGGTGCCGGATTCAAATCCCATGCGCACAGCTCTTTACAAAAGTGCGTTTTAAATTTAAATATCACTTGCTAACGGTGAAGGAAAACATCGTGAGGAAACCCGCACACCTTAGAATTAAAAAAAAAAGAAAAAAAATTTCTAAGGTGTGGAAAGTCTGCCGACCCGCACTTGGCCAGCGTGGCAGACTACGGCCTAAACCCTTTCAATATGAGAGGAGACCCATATTCCAACAGTGGAATGATGACAAATGGGTCGATTATTATTATTATATTATAGTAATATTTACAAACATAGAGATATTATATATAGAGTAGGGAAGCAGCCTAAAATGTGTCCATCGAAAAAAAAATAGAAAGCAAATGAGGCTACCTATCTCATTGTCTCTTTCTACTCGCGTACAGGTAGCGCTAGCGTAAGTCATGCGTCAGCAGTGAGATAGAGAGTGATAGAGTTAGGGTATCGCGATCATTTCTCTCTTTCTAACTGTCGGACGTTGCCAATTACAGGCAGCCGTATGTCTTCCGTACTCTATATATAATAGCTCTATGTTTACAAATAATAACTGCCGTACAAATTCTATAAAATTGACGATGAATGATGAAATAGTCAGTACATAATTGCCAGATATGTAGGAGTTTTAATAATGTCAATCAATTTAATATATTCTGTTTTGTTAAGGCTGCAATACAGTCTGCTGTGTATGGTATTTAGCACACTATTCCGTGACAGTAATTGCATTTAGGCGTCACATTATGACATATTTTTATTATTGCCAGACTAAGTATTATTTTTCCAATTTCTTTATGTAATCATGTACAAAATTTGAAATGATAGTGTAACAAATAAGTATTAATTGGCAGAAGGATTAGAGAAATCAAGAAAACGCTTCACATGTTTGGTCCTCTGCATAAATGTATATTTAAGTATTTGTAGGCGTTATCGTATCATATTTATTTAAACTTTGTCAAGCAATATTTATGTAAATATAACTTATTTAATTGGTCCATACACTATTACCGGTACAGTACAAGAATCAGACAAATAGATCTTTCACGTATGTTGGCAGTAAAAATTGAAAATAAAGTTTTGCGAAGTATTTAATTTAATTATTACCTTTAAGTTTGTCTTGGACTTTAGTATGCCAAATCGATAAATTCAATTGTTAATTATCTGTTACTGTAAATATACAACAAGAATGAAATTAGGCCTCAATCTATTCACAACAAGCTGAGTTATAATTGATTATTAAGTCAATGAAATTCTAACATAACCAATTTTTCGTTATAAAACAATTAATTCTCATATACATATGTACTTATTTCGCAACATACAAAAGAATGTAATTAGGAAATAAAACTGATATTGTAGTAACCAAGCAACATCAATTTAGTTAGAAGCCTATCATAATTTCTAATTTTGTCTTTGCTGGAATAATTGTCTGGTTAATCTAGTGTAGTACTTATTTTTATATATTTTCTAATAAAATGTCGGACGAAGAAACCACGAAACACAAAAAAGGTACATATTCACAACTTATCGACGAGCGACAGAACTACAACACTCAATGTGGAACCATTTTATTAAATTCAATAATGTTCGTTTCTCACTTTAAATAATATTTTTATTGGATTATATACCTATTTAGTTTAAAATTTAATTTACAAACTAATATTTTGCTGTTCAGTGTAAATTTACAACAGAGAACAATAATTTCATTTATTAAAACTTTGAAACTGCTGTTCCAAGATAAACTATGATAACGATATTATGAAGTCGCAGGACCGATATTGCATAGATGTGATTCTATTTTGGATATTCGTCTTATGAAATATTTGGAATTAAAGTAATTTTTAACGATTTGAACTGAGCATCTTTTTTATCAGCGCTTTCGCTTTCGGCAGTCTTCAGTTGGTTTAATGCAGAAATAAGCGAAGCTCAATCAGATAAATATAAATATATATCCTGCCGGTCAGCGAACGGGGCTCTGGCGACCGACTAATGGCGGTATAACCATTCTATCTAGGCTTAGCTAAATGCCACAGACCGGTGATAGGCAGCAGCGTCACCGGTGCGAGGAGCTAAGCCCTGCGATCACCAACCCGCCTGCTCAGCGTGGTGATTACGGACATATA
>DWED01000874.1:0-10124 GCA_018245795.1 Protelbella ruficauda | reverse complement strand
TATTATATATTATATTAGGTATTATATATTATAATATTTGCAATTATTTTTTAAAAACTTCACGCAGGCCTTGGGTCGCGCTTTAGCATTAACCTTTGCAGTTTTGTATGTTATGTCACATGTTACCTGCCTACCCCTTCGAGGATGACAGGCTTGATGTTACGTGACATATTATAAGGATAAATAGTACTATTAAAATCAGTGTTAAAGAAAATCTCAAACGGTACTTTACGCAATTTGAAAGGTTACTTTAACATAATAACGGCCTATCACAAGTAGCATTAAGACTAAAGACTTGAGAAGTCATCAAATAATAGCCTTAAAAATACTATTATTCCTTGAATAAAATTATCTTACACAAAAATCCTTTTAAACTGGGTTAAAATCGCTGAAAACTGTTCCATTGAACAGTTTTCGTTAAGTGATAAGCTTATAGCGATTAAATAATTTTATTACACTGACCATTTAATCTGTAGTTTGCTATTATTTATACCAATGCAGTTTATAACTATTCGCGCCGTGTGTTGATAGCTAGAAGTGTGATATTTCCACTAAATAATTACAACCAACTTGAGATATTTCACACACGGCCACCTAATCGCTAACTAGGCGGTGGATGTATAATGATGGCCAGACAGCAGATAAACAAAACATGTTATGTTCTAAATACGGATTTATATGGATAAACCCGCACTTGGCCAGCGCCAACCGGCACTTGGCCAGCGTGGCGGACTATCGCCTTAACCCTCTCATTATGAAAGGAGACCCATATTTCAACAGTGGAATGATAAATGGGTCGATTATTATAATTATTAATTATTTATGGATAATTTAACACATAGACACCGAAAGTATACACGTGCTCATCGCACAAATGTTTGTTTGTCAAGCTGAAATCGAAATGAAATGCTATTGGCTGAAAGGATCTTTTTTATTTTTAATATGTCACTTTGCTATCATTTGCGCCACAGGGAAAAGTCTATAAAAGCGCCCATGAAAGTCTGGCGTTAAAGCTTAGGCCTCGTAGAGCTTACTTAACTCGAGCGCCGTTACATTAACGTTTATAAATGTAATGCTATGTACCGTGAGCTTTCAAATGAGCTTTCTATTATTTCCTGGATATGGACGTATTTTATTCCAACAAAAGAAAATCTTTCTAGCATCAAGATTGTAATATGACGTCATAAAGATCATGTCACGAAACGTGTATTTATGTTCTTCGCGAATACCTTTAATAATAGTATTAGTACATAATTTGTTCATAACTTCTCTCCTAGATTACGTACAATTATCTCATTACAAAAGACATCGGTAACCATAAATAAAAAATGTTACGTAAAATATTTCTTGGAGTATCCGAGTACTTTGAATATCGAATGATAATTTTTGATTACTAACAACTTAGTTATGTCTATACCGTATCTAACTAAGTTATTGTCAATCTTTCAATGTCGTTTTATTCATATACGCGCAAAAGTTATTAAATATTTTGATTCAATATATAAAGTCAAATGCACTATTGTATAAAACAAAATGTTGGTGCTAACACCTTTTAGCTTATACATTCTCGTACATAAATAAAGTTGCGTTGATGATTATTGGGTTTTCCTCACTTCAAATTACTAGTAATAACGAGATTCTGGATTTGTTCCCGTTGTATGGGAATACGCTCACCCCTTTTTCCATAATGAGACGTATTGTATAACATAACTCGTGAGTCATGCGAGTGTGCTACCCTCCCCTGCCTACCCTTTCGGAAAAATACGACTGTAAAGTTACATTCACAGTTAATTAATGTTAGTCAATTACCAGCCATGCACAACGAGTATTCTAATACAATGTAAAAGCGATCTGCACCTGGGTTCAAATCCCAGGTCGGGTACTATTGGATTTTTCTAATACGGAATTTCTAGTAGTGACTCGGAGTTGGGATCAGTGCCCGGTGTATGGCAATAGGCTCACCACCTATTCTATGGGACGTAATCGTAACTGGTGAAACCCGCCTACCTGTTCGGGTATTACAGGCGTGATGTTACGTTATATTTACTCTTTTATTACAATGATATACGAGTACCATATATGTATTTGGACAATTTCCGTTAGATTTAAATTTAATTTAAACGTAACAGTGCTACCGAACTCTCTCTAATATAATATTTATTTCAAAAATTTAAACGAAAAACAGCTTCATTGCGCTCGTCTTCCATTTACATAGCAGAATTTTTCACTTTGAAATAAATTCGCGAATAACAGAGTGATTTTTACTTTGAAACAAGTTCGTGAATTACTTATTAGTTCACTTAAATTACTCGACTTGATCACTTATTTACGGCACTCTCGTTCTTACTTGTTGAATCTGTAAACCTTGTTTCGACACCCGGAACTTTCTATAGCACAGTTGAAGTTTTTACAGTTACAGTAGAATTAAGTGATACCAATTTCGGGCTTCGTTTCCCGAAGTCCCTCTTTGTGTTGCCGAAGTCGTAGAAACTCCTTGTTTGGAAACTGAAACTCGTATGCAGTGTAATGTGTCTCTAACTATATATTGTGAAAACTTACATTGAATGGTAACTATGTAAGTTGTATTATTTTTACGGTGCGATCCAGTTTAATTTTTTTGGTTTTACTTTATCTTTAATAATATTATTATTAATTCGTGTACTTTATAGGAAAGGTAGTTATTTATTTTAACGATTTGATTGTTATTTTATTTAACATCTGTCAATTTGTTTTCGAGAATTTAAGACCAAATATAATGACTATACAAATATCTTGCGCGGTAACAGCACGGTGCAGCATGCTTCATGTTTCCCACGGTTGCAAGTGAGGCCCATGTTCAGCAGTAGGAACGTAATAAGTATTACATTATTGTAATTAAATTATTATCGTTAAATTTTTTTTGACGGATCTTTTACGTATGCTTGATTTTTAACAACCATTTCGTCTGATAACACCTATATTCAATATTGCTATGTCTTGTATGTATTTGTTTAGTTAAACCATTTATTAAGTAATAAAATTCGCTGTGCCCCAGAATACGACAAGCAATTACTTGAAATTTGTAAATGTCCGTTGCCCACTAAGCTGAGTATGGCGTTCCTCTAAGACTTATTTGGCACGCGAACGCTTCTCTGGTCTTACAATGATTTAAATTCGGCTGTAAAATATCCTTTAATATCATCTGAGTTGGATACAAGCCAAGCTCACCTGCTCTGCTCCGCTTATTAACGTATGTGCCAAGCGGAGCGTTTTCGTACGCCTATACAAATTGCTCCCCAGAATTATTTGAATACTTAAACCTTGGGAAGAGCCATAGCTCACGAGACTATAGGTTTCTCGGCTGAGTGCCAACATTTTGGGAGTGGGTCTCGCTTCTTTAGAGTGATTTTATGCATTATCTTTTTGTAGGTAACAGCAAAATAGTTTTCCGCGACTTCATGGCTCAGCAACAAAGAAAATATTGTTCCAAGTCCTTTTTGTAAGAAGTCGTAAAAATATGAGAGCGTCACGCGGAAAAGGTTATCGAAAATCTCGTTTGGAAAATCGTAACGCTGGTCGTAAAATACATTAATCCGTTGAAGCATTGATAGGACGGCAGTATACTCGATCTATCAAGCATTTGTGACGACTCGTCTGAGTTGATGATAAATGATCTAGCTACGGAGTTATTTTAATTGCTTTTTGGAGACGATGAAAACTTCGCATGAAAATTGGAATTCGCCGCAGTGACACGTTGATGGATTGGCACGCACTCTGGTGATTGGCGGTCGCGTGTATTCTTCTCCTTGTTTATTTTTGTTTCCCGTCCGCCAGCTGCACCTGGCCGAGCTTCCGGCACCGGATTTGAACGGACTTTTTCAATCACATTGTTTTGTGATCCGTGGTCTCTGGTGCTTTTATCTGTATTTTTAAATCGTTATTTATTATTCATATGTTCCGACCGTCGTTTTTGCGAAAGTATTGTACACAATAACAATGTATAACTTTTTACAAAACCGATGTGCCGTATTTTACCTTCACTGTTGTGCCTAATTGTAGAATTAAAGTCCATAGCTCGTTTTCCGTCTGAAAAGGCATTTTTATTAGGTCCTTTTAAAACGCGTTGTGAGTTATAAAATATAAATTTATACGTGCATTACGTAGCGTGTTCTTTGCATTAAAAAGAATAAATCGACTCGCTAACACATATCAACAACGGGCAAGCTCCGGTTTGGTGTTAAAAAATAAACGATCATTTATCAGAAGTGAGAGCAATAAATGTGTTCAGTAACCTAACCTTACACCCTTACCTCTGTTCTCCCAGTGAGCCATTGTTGGAATCAGAAAAGGCACTACGTAATAAATGGATACGGGTCTAAATTCGTTGTAGCCCCACTGAAGGCTGCAAGCGAACACTACGGAATTATTTATTAAAAGCCCCCACTCTGCTTTGTTCAGTTCGCCGAACGGGATAAAACTCTACAAGCTACATTATTACTACAACAATGAATTAGTAATGTTTTATGCTCTTCTCTTTAAGAAAAGTTGCGAAGGGTTCCGTATAAAAGCCGTCAACACATCGGTGACTCTTCAACGTACGGTCAGTTCTTAGTTGAGTGACCTGCAGTGGATTTTTCAATAAGTATTTTCAGATCTTATAGGGCACTTTAGACGGTATACATTAGCTTATCAATTTAAAAAAGCCATAAAATGTTATTACAGCTTGTTGTAAATCAAGCGACATTTGCAATGTTCACACGAAAATATCAACGCTATGTCTAAAATTAGACTATATCGGCAGCCCCACATAATCATCACCGCAATACGTACGGGCATGATGAAACCCGTAGTTCACGGTTCGATACCAGAACCAATAGCTCTGATCTCTCGATGTCAGTTCCAGAACAATAGGGCTTGAATTATTGCTTTTCGGCACAAAGGTTGGAAGTAGACGAAAATACTAAATCGCGAGGCTTTTGAAATTTTCAGCGAGCGGCTTATCTGTATTTGTTCCCGGATCATATTCCAGTTTAATTGTGATAGGATGCATTAATGTTCTGGAAGTAGGAATGTAGTAATACCAATTCACTCTAATGCGATGCCAAATTATTTTTTCCGCGTTCCAAACTGGGTAAAAATAATTGAGTACACAAATAAATCCATACTGAACAGCCACGTGTCCTTTATGACTTCATACAATGAACTGGTACGCCGCGGTACGGGGGATTTCAAGAGATTTATTGCGATTATCTGATTATTGATTGGTCTATTATTTTTTGGAAACATGTTGCTTTTATTGACAGCGATATATCAATTCACGTTTTTATATTTTACCAAAATTTTGCAAAATTCATGAAACATGTTACATGAACCATCTGTCCATCTACGGTCTCAAAATTTAACATATAACACGGTAAAGCTTTTTGATGCCGCTAAATTATTGTTAATCATAGTAAAATTTAAACACTCAGATTCTGTTCTCTTCGCAAACTCATTCATTTCAAAATGTTTTACACTTTTCACGGGACATAATTAATCCGTTGTCAGCGCGCGCCGCTTTGATCCCCAAACATGCATAGATGGCGCTTGTGTCGCGGCATTGTGCTTGTATTACAGAGTACTTAGCCGTGTACGTTAATGTGTTCATACTACTAAATTAACTTGTTAGCTCCGAAATCTTTTTTAAACCTTTAAAATCAGGTTGGCTTTACGTCAATTTACGGCATTCTGTATATTCCAAGGCACAACCAACGTTATAATAACAGTCTTTGTGACATAATCCGACTTTGATTGGCGCGCCCATAATCCACTGGGCGTTATCGGCCTAATTCATATTTTTACACCGCTTGAACAATGTTCAGACTTTTTACAAGCTATTTAGTCTGGTGTGGGCTTTGTCGATACGACTCCTAAAACCAACGGTTGGCTACACGTTTTATTTATTTATTACATACTACTGTATAACTTAATAAATGTTCAAAACGACTTAATAAATATAAATAATGAAAAGTTTAACAGAAATTTTGTTATATAGAACGAATGGATATTATTTATTTCTTGACATCTTGATTGGCGCTATAGCGTTCTTATGACAAGATAATGGCAAAAACTTTGAAGATATCCTCACACTGTCTTCTTAAAATATTCTAATTTCACCAAAAAACGTTATAGCAGTTGGACAGATACAACTAACAACACGCAAAGTTTTTTTTATAATAGCTAAATCCATAAACCGCGCTTTTAGCTAATGACATAAAGAAAAACTATAAATGAAAACATTACTGAAGGCCTTACTGAAGCATCCATCTAAGCAAAAGTATTATCATTAATTTAACATTTTATCATTACAAAAATACAAGTCTAGTATCATAAAAACACACTTTATTTATATATTCCATGTTTAAATTAATTTACTTTATACCAAACCCATCAAACAGTTATCAGTCCCTTAAAGTCAGATTATAACTCGGGGCCATTATGGCTCGGCCAGTTATGACCCGCTATAACCGCAGAGGCTGAAGTTGGTGAAGTTGCCCCAGTTATCCGCACCTGTGGAACGGTACCCTTAGAATTTACCCTTAAACTGAACTGGACGGAAAGGTTGAAGTTTCTATGTGGTTGAAATTTATAACGTTTCGTATTTTGCGTCCATGTTCGCTTAACTGAACTACACAAATAATATAATTAATGTTTAACAGGCATCAATCAGGTTTAACGAGAATAATATGGTGTACGTATTCAGGTAATATTTAAAGTATAATATTATTTATAATATGACTAATACGTGTTTTAATTGATTTATTATCGTATAAGGAAGCAAAAATATCAAAAATTTAATTCCCAATTTTCAACATAACGATCATACACTTTCTTACTCTATTGAATCTACATCACTGGCTGGTAGCGTTTAAATTTAAAATCGCTTCCGCTGGGTCAGGTGATTTCAGTGAACTATGAGATTACTAGAACGTAGTTTTGAACTTTGGTGCCAGACTAGGAGTTCCGGCACAGCTGGTAATGACTAGTCTCATACAGAGCCATTTTTATGATATTCGTGTTTTCTAATACATTCGTAATCTTTTCTTGACCATTTTAATGAGTAATTTAGAGTCCAATACTCGAGGAGCTATTTAAAGAAGTACATGGTACGTATATTCCGAGAGAATCGTATTAAAATGATAAAACAACGTGACAGTTATGTAAAAATATTTTATCAACCCATACCAAGGAACAGTTGCGTACGAAAACTCACGATCCCGAGAAGAAAAGTCATGAGCTGCAGTAATAAACCGCTACATTTGAATCGCGATAAGGGAAGGTAGTTTGTTAATATTTGAGTGCGCACGTCGTCTCATGCCGCCGGGGTCATTTATCGTAAGACCGCCGCGGCAAACGGACGTCTTGAGAGTGCTGCCGTAAACGTTTATTGCTTTGAAACAAGGCTATAAGGTTACGAGTTGAATTGGACCACCAGATAAAGGTTATTACGTTGTATTTGAGATTGCGTAGAATGTTTCTTACAAGTCTATTTCTTGCAGTGCTTGGACCATGCTCTATACCTAAATAATTATAAATAAAATGATTTGACACACTGTGATGTTGCTCAATAAATATGCGTTAATAATTTATGTTGACTGGCAATATATTAATTATATATGTCAGTGTGTTTACCTGTGATTACTTAACAGTGGTAATTACTTAATCATTAGGGAGTAATTATGTAGGACCGATACTACCAATTAACGTAAACCCATAGGTTATTATGTCTGATTTAATTTACACAAATTGTTGGTTAGGAGAATAGGAAGCGTGGTCGGAATAACTGTTTTGCTAAAAGGATTAATGACCGATTTAACTAATGTTTGATAAGATTCTGTTAATTGAATAGTAATTCGTATGACATTTATTATAATGTTTACCCTTTTATTATTTAAATATATATTTGGACTAATAGTAGCCGAACAACGTACTTTACTAACCGCCATTTTAATGAACGCTTTTGCTTTTAAGATGTTTGCGAAATGAATGCGTTATGTACAATCGTGCAATCATATTTATTTTAATTTAAAAAAAAATATTATGTCTGATTATATGACACTGACAATTCAATTGCTGTGCAAAGCCCCTCGTAATCAACAGGCCATAAAAGCTTATATTAAAAGTACGGATTCAGCACAGTAATCAGTGCAAACATATTCATATAATCGGAAAGAAATTGGAACAGACTTTACCAGAATGTATTAGCGGCAGATGCATTTATAAAACATACTAATGGCCACCGACGACAATTAAAAAACACAACTGTTGAAATTAGTTTTACATTTTATTTAACAATTAATATTAATAATTAAGATTCAACAATTAAGATTTAGCAATTAAGATTTAACAATGACGATGTAACAGGCCAGGGATAGGATCGACTACTTAATATAAAATTTAATTAGAACCATTATTGTAAAATATAAAATATTGCTAGTTCTATTGTTCTTCTTGAAATTGAATTTGATGTCCATGAATAATGAAATGTCCATGTGTGGCACTCATTGATCATTGAATAAAAGGTCTAATTGGTCATTAGTTACATAAAATGGGTTAACTTTATACTTTCCATGAAATGATCTGCCAGCCACCCAATCGTTATGAGAAGCTATTATGAACATTTTTCACCGCAGCTGTTTACTTACGTCCACAAGAAAAAACTGCCCGACATTTTTCTTGAAAAGCGCAACTCGTCTGGTTAATTCAGCTCGTTTAGAAAGTATGTCAGCCCAAACAGCCGAGACCTAGGCAAATGATCTTGAACTTTGCTGCGAAAGGTCAAATGCTGCCGACATAACACGTAACACGTCGTTATATACTGATTACACGTAATTTTACCTAAGAACTACGCCTTTTACTTGTTTCATAACAATTTTATTATCTCATTACCCGTTCTAAATTTATTTATCGGCAAATTATAGCGAAACAATGTAGTCTGATAGAATGAAAAAAACAATATTTTCAAATTAAGAACTCATTTAACGTGTGATCTTGAATCCTATCGGAAGCAATCAGGGCGGTACAAAAACGTCGTAAATATTGCTTTAACAGTGAAAGTGAAATATGTGTAGACATGTGAGGAATTTGGACAGTCGGTGGCAATAAAACACGGATCTGTCAGTGACATCAATCGTTTCGGAAATCAATTGCGCTCAGTATCACATAGTCTTATACGAATACTTAGTTCTCCCTCAACATCAAGAACAATGTATGTTATGCCTGTATGTATGTATGCATGTGTTTGTATTTATGCATGTATATGCATGTTCATAAGTATGTGTATTATGTATAATTATAATCCCATTATATATTCAACTATAGTATAAAATATCCAAGTATTTTTCTGTTTTAAATTAAATTAAGGTAATTTAGTGACTAACACAACTCTTCATCATCACCTGCGTTAACTGGTAGAAGATGCCAATTGGCGTTAAGTCCGCCTTTAGTTAACAACAATAAAGCATAAATAAATATGAATTTATTACTCCTATGAGATTCTTGTTACACGCTTCACAGAAACCTTAGAAAAATGTTGAAATAAACTTTGTATTCTATTTCTTATTACTCCGGATGAAGCGGTATCTACATACATATATATGTATGTCTTGTCTGAAATACATAATAATTTGACTATGAGATAATTTATCCTATCCAACATAGTGTAATACTTGGCATCGTGTTTATAAAATGCTTGCTACATGAGACGTTTAAGGTGGACTTAATATGCGTAGCCAAAATAAAAGTTGCTTTCAAACTGTGGTTGGTTTCAAACAAATTCGAACCATCCATTTAGTTCTGCTCCACTAAGGGCCGAGTCTCGTTACTTCCATGCCAAGGGGCATCGCCCAGTTACTTCCTTATGAAAGGACCGACAAAGGCAGCAAGTCCGTTGGAAAATTCGGCGATTCACAGTTCCAATCTTTGGCTGCGGACGCGATGCAGAAAATTGAAATGGATTTCGTGTGTGCCCACTCCGCCACGCCTGCGAAATATATGCTCCGCATACTCCACTGGACTCTAGTTTTATTAATAATACCTTCGAATAAGCTGCGAGCTAAATCGTGACCTGTTGTTTCCGCTCTCGTAAATTTTCACCAAAAAAATTT
>DWED01000873.1:0-10124 GCA_018245795.1 Protelbella ruficauda | reverse complement strand
TTAGCTTTTAATAAGATTTATTGTAACCGATCATGTTTTGACAATGACAATAGCGCGGGTCCTTGGCGGTAAACAGTTCGCTTTGTGCTGTGTGGTCTCGATTGTTAGCGTCTAAGCTAATGTCAAAATTGTGTTTGCGATAACGCACCTGGACTTTAAATAAAATTGACTCTTGAGTAATACGTTTAATCGTAAAATTGAAATTCGAATCCGCTTCCGTACTTAAAATGCGCTTTTCCTTTACTGTTGCAGTAGATTTATAATCTGTATATAAGTTAAGAAACACATTTACTTGCTATTTCACTATTTTGCCGCATCTATAGGGATTTCATACAAAATTTTCGTTGTTATAACTTGTCTCGAGGAACAAACTTCGCATATGAATAGGAATCATGATAAATATAAAACGACCTTGGTTATTTTCATTTGCTTATTGATTCTGCTATTTTATTCAAATTAACCATTTATCGTATGCATTCATGACCTTTCCCAAGCAAAGAATTTTAACCGACCCTTCGTTACGAGGTCCGACTCTTCACACTTAGCCACTCACGGGCCGAGACTGATAGCAGTGAAATGCATTTGAGTTATGCTAATGTACCCAGCGCCCGCGTTCAGTCGATACTCGGGAGTCATTCACGGGCCTAGCGCTCCGAAACGTAGAAACACCATTATCTTAACGGCGTATAAACATAAAGATGTCCACTCCCCCGTCACTAAAAAGCGATTGTTGTTAAATTTAATGGTACATTAAATAAAATAAAACAGGTCCACTCACGATAATTACGGTATTGAGTTAAAAACAGAATATCATTTACCGTTATGTACTAACGAGCCATTAGAATTTTGTTATGGTGTTTTTGTATTTTCTTTCTTATCTCCTATTCATTCTCATTGTGTGCTATTATAATTTTATTTACATTTGACTCATTTAATTAGGTACTGAATTCCTTAATATCGGAATAAATAATACAACCTCCCTTTAAAAGATATATGTGTATACGGGTAGTGTTCGATATCCTATATTAGGGCTCGTTTGGAATAAATGTAGTAATCCTCGTTAAGATTTCATCTTATATTTAAAAATTAAAGTTAACACATAGATATGAGTATGTATGGTTCTTGTCATTAACATGTATGTCATAAGTTTTTAAGGCATATTTGAATTGAGAACACAATATGCTCTGTATTTTGAATAAATTTACAATCGTTCAAAGTATATATATATGGATATACGTAGGTATACACAGCTAAAAGTTTTGTTTTGTGACAACATAATTAAACAGTAGGCTAACGAAATAGAGAAGGTTTTTAGACAAATATAAGGTCTTACATAGCTTCGTAAATCGTGCGTACATTTCTTAATACATTTACTTATCTAAATAAATACATACATCCACATGAACCTTAGTACATCGTAACATATAACCTCGAGTAAATCGCGTGTATTTCTTAAAACGAATGGAGCCTTGCTATGTAAACCCTTTTAACCGAAATGATATAAAAACTAAGAGCACTAGATCTAAGAACGGCCTACTTTTGTACAGTCTAAGCCGAATCGCATTAAACTAATGGATGTAGAAATAGTCCATTCCGTGGCCATCGCAGTCCGAGTATTGAATGGAGACGAACAAGTTTTACACCGAAACGAGTTCGGTTTTTGTATTAACTCAATTTTTGATATTAGTTTCTTGAAATTTGAAATATTTCTACATTTCTGAAATAGGTTTTAAATAATGTAAACGGTAGTTATTATAGCAACCTTCATTTAATTTTGACTACATTTGACAAAAATATTTTAATTAAAGCTTCTTTATTATTATTATTTTTATCATACACGGTAGAGTATTGTTCAGTATTTGAAATTGTTAGTCCGCAACAAAAACGATATCTCATAAACTCTTTCTAGATTTCTAGGAGGGTGGCGTGGAAGATGCGCTGATATACTTGGCTGTAACACAAAGCTGTGTAGATTTGATTCTTTATTAGTTGAATACCTATATAGTCGACATTTCTTTGGAGGAGTTGTAATGCGAAACATCCGGTTATGACATCAAAATTTAACAGCTCATGTAAAACATAACACGCAAACCTAGGCGAACGTATTCCGATTAAATCGGAGACATCCTAAAAGAACATCAGGTAAAACGTACTTGTAATAAACGAGCATGGAGCCACTTTAAAAATGCAGGAGAGGCAAAACAATTTTACTAGAAACATAGGCAGTGGAAATCCTTAGTCTCTGTCTATCAAGATATATTTAAAGCTTGTACTATACTGAAGTAGTACCTTAAAGGCAAGCGTTATTGTAGTATCGGTGTGATGAGAATGATCACGCGAGGTAAATATCTGCGTTGTACAAGCTCGGCACGTCCATGATTGGTCATTTCAGTATATCTCTGTGCCACGCCACGGGAATCCCAAATGAATTACGTGAATTGTTTATATCGGTGGTCCGATTTCGTTCTGATTCTGGATAACAACGGTCACATTGATAAATTCATTCTTCGTTCGTACTCAACTTTATTATGTAAGTACAACTAACGCTTAATATATGACGTGTATAAAGATAGTGACGGAGGTAAATGAAGCACGCCAGGTCTGTAAGGGTAAAGATGTTTTGGAGCTCGGTTCTCCGTGGCTACCTCGTAAGGAACCCGGAGTGAAGATATAATAATAATACATTGATATAATACAAGTAAAGTAAAATAATAGATGTGTTTAAGTTTTGTATTGAAGGTTGGAACACAGTTAGCCTTTAGAGTATAAAATCAGAAAACCGATGCCAGATTTGTTTATCATTTTTGAAAATTCTACTATGTCGCCTATAAGACACTATGGTACTTACTAATTAGCTAACATTAAAATTATTATTTATTAAATCGCATTTATTAATATACAACTATATGTAGTACATTGTACTGCGCATTACATTGCGGAAATTTAATGCTGATAAGTTAAGCCGATGTTTGGGATAGTTGCAATGTAACGTTAGATTAATTAGCTCTTTTGTATCAAATGGGGAGGATATTAAATTTTCGCGAAATGGCTCATATGTGCGCGGGCCCATGTAACAATTAAATAACAATAACACGTAATGGCCCCATCCGTGTTTATGGTTGGAGTAACATGGCCTTTTATCGCCACACCCATATATTATTACCACCAAATACCCATTGTCCATCAGCCATTAACCTGGCTTAAACGATTTAATTTCCTACTTTCCCTCCAATATATTGCTAACTATCGATGGCACCTAATCACGGCCCACGGACAAGATAATCCTTCGATTTATTACCCATAACAACGGATACTGTCGTCAGTCGAATTGATATTGTGGTCATACAGATTTATAAACAGTCCGGTTCCTCTTGCCGCTAATGAAATTATATTGAAATGTAATAAATTACAGCGACAACGCTCTAAAGCTGAGCGACCACAATGATGGCCATTTACAACGCATCGTATTTAAGTTAAATAGTTCTGCGGTTACAACAGACCACCCCAATATTTGGTAACACAATTGACTGAGGCAAGATGCTCCCAGACTATGGGGTATGATAATAAATGTTATGGAAGCAATTGCTTTGTTTGTGACTAAGAAATGGACTGTTTCCAAATGTCTCCTTAGATTAGTATATTTTGTATAAAATAATTTCGGTAGTTATAAATAAAATTTTAGCGAAATCAAAACGACGCTTAAAATCCGAGACGACCCCGGCATGTCATTAGTATCTTAATTACCACCGATTTCAATATTCCATCCTCTTTGATGTAGGGATTGGACTAATTAAAAATTGTACGTGATTAAATTTCTTTTATTAATCAAATAATTTTATATGGAATATCGGAGCTCATTCTCACGAGCTTCCATTCGGTTCATGACGTGTCCAAAATTCTTGTGGACAAAGGTCCGCAGGAGCAGGAGCGTAGGTAGCGCGGCGTCCCGTCAATATCGCAGACAGCGGGACACCATTGTCACTGGGCCCATTGTACACCCTGACGTAGCAATGCACTGACTAAAATCATTAATTTTGGATCACAAAGCAAGAACCCACAAATCGGAACCCTGAAAAAAATTAGGACCATTCAAGACCGGTCAGTGACACAAGTACCAAGTTGTGGCCGCGACGCTCGCTGGCTCCCATTTGAATTTTAATTAATATGGTATTTCGTATGACGATTCCACCCAAAAAGGTAAAAGCCACGTCATAGTAGTCAGATTGAAATATTTCACTTCAATAATAACCTTTTTTTTATTATGTGTGCACTGGCTGTTTACCTCGTCTCCTTTAACTTAATATTTTTCTCCCCGATTCTGTTCATCTATGCCGCGTTTAGTGTATCTCTGCTTAGCCCAAAGGTAGGCTGGCAGATAATGTTATTAGCGCTAAGTCCGGCCTGTGTACCATTCAGTATGTGGTAGGGTAATAAAGAATGAATAAATAAATTATAGCGTTTAACAAGCTAATGTTGCTTGCGATAACACTTTGTTAGTAAATGAGCCAATTTTACATATGATTTACATTCAGGACCACTTGTTCTTACGTTTAAGGACAACATCGTGAGAAATCCTAGGCACCTTACAGTTCTCCATAATGCTCTAAGCCATGTGATGTCTGCTGATCTTGTTCGTGTTTAACCGTTCTTGTTCTAAGAGGAGATGTGTGTCCAACAATGAAACTAAAACAGGGTTTATGACGATGTTGGTGATATTTGCGTATTGTACCAATGCTTGTTGATAAATTTACCGTTAGAAGTATGTATATGTATATTGCCATAAAATTAAGATAATTCTGGTATTGTTTTTACGACATCAACTTAGTTTGCTTATTATTGCAAGAAAAGCCGCAAAAAAAATTCCCGCTCAAAATTGTCCGCTAAAAAAATTTCCCGCTAGCCAGTAATAATTTCCTTGCCGTTTTGTTTTTTTTTTTAATAAAATGCTTTGTGACTCCAGTCAGTAATGATCGACATTCTATAGAGAAATCACAATATGCAGATGAACGACTAGTTGTCCATTTATCAATATATGTGGATCTTTTTATTACATCAGGGCGTGTTTTGCCGTCTTTTGAATCAATCGTAGTTGACTTACCGGTTATAGAATACGACTTAGGCTGGGCTTACATTGTGGAATTAGAAAAGTATGAAATATACTATAATTTTTCGTTCATTGAAATTAGTTGTATGAAAGGATTGATAAAAAATCAGATAGAAGTATTGTGTTGCTCATGTGTCTTGATATTATTTTTTCAATAATTGTCAATTAATAGCTTGTGCTTGCAGATTTTTATGTTGTTTTGTTGCAACGAAAAATTAGGGTCTATAATATTTTGTTGTATTTATAATTTTGACACGAACGTTGTTTCACTCGAGGCAGTACTCACCCTACACTTACTTCTATCGCAAAGCAATTGTATTACCAATTTGTCTTTTTATCTAAAGAGTACTATTACTGATCTACATTCATACTATAGGCGATAATCTTAGTACTCAGGAGTTATGACCAACTTGGAATAGGATAGATAGTAGCCTAATATGAACTGTATTCGTACTGACCGGATAATGACGTTACCAGTTTCTATTCCCGCAGTACAAACATCAATTAAATACTAAGATAAAATCTAATTAACAACCTGTACTAACTGGACTGCCTGACACTAACAGCTCCATTCCAACAATCGAGTTCGAGGTCGCAGATGTCTGTGGACGGCAGCTGATATGTGTTTGCTGCCTGTTCGTTTGTTAGACGCTTCTCTTAACTAACTATATGTGCGTTTAGAGAAACCTGTGCGCCGTAATTTGTTGTACATGTTCTTTGAAATATACCTAATGATGTATTTATTTCTTTATTTTATTCACATCGGACAAGTACCTCATATTTCATTACATTTTGCCAAACTGCGGTGAAGTTTGTCGGTAGCGGCTCTCGAGGACATACAATAAACACTATACACTATAAAATTATTTTCTATATATGTATTTATTTATTTCAAGAGTTTAAGATAGCTAACAAATATATGTATTCATTTAATGAGGTAATGAAGGCTCACATAGTGTGTACCTAGCATTACAGACGCGCTGGACACAATCGCTTTGTACATTCGTAAGTCCATATCTGTTCCGTCAATCTTTCATCACTCATTTGTTCTGCGCGTCTGAATAAACGTGTCATGTTATTTTTTATTCAAGGCAGCTATTATGCTTATCACTTATCGAACTTGTTTTTGTCATACTTGTCCCTCATTTTTATATCAATCAGATTTCCTTTCAGGTGATCGCATCTGTAGAGGCGTGTACGGTTTTTAAAGAGAATTAGGCACCGCTTGTTCGATTTAAGAGCAAATGACTCGGTTTGATATTAATTTATTATAATATATGCGTCTATAATATGCGATGTGGACACAATGTTAATATACAATTCTCATAGCGCATTGAATTTAAAACTGACTATGACGGTATGCTCTCAATTGGGTGGAAGGACAGCATTATTTGAGAAGTCAATAATAAAGTAAGGCGACTATGAATATGAACGACACGATATCTTACCAAAGACGTCTTTGTGGCTCGAGACTTGGGCGACGCTGCGACACGCGTGGAGAGGTCACTCGAAAAGTTATAAAACGTACATAATGCACCTTTGTTGGCATCTTGGATTTTAGGCACGCTCCTGCCGTAGGGCTGCCATACGCAGCCGTACTCATGCCACGATCCGTTTGTATATTCAACACAACGTGCTCTGTTAATGTTTTTGATGTGAAACAAGAAAGACAGGCACCATTCCTCTCATTAACATACAGAAAGGTAAAATTTTTGTACATTAAAAATACTGGAAGCTGGTATAAAATAATAAAATATGAATCCAAGCCAATAAAAAGAGAGAGAACATTTTAAATAGAATTAGCGATTAGGTTTAGGGTCTATAATAATATAATGTCTGAGGTACAATCTCTGATGGAACAGAAGTCCTAAGGCAGGATTAAAATGTAACGTTTTTTCTTTTGATCTAGTAGAAAAAAAACATAATTTTGTGTGTATTATTTTTCTTTATGTTCTTATTACCATTATTATTACTATTTGGTTTTTTATAACCACTTGTTTAATTTTCCTTTTTGCTTGTTTTTTTTCTATTGTACCATGTGGTGATGTCACGCGACAAAACATATTTTTTTTTTTCTAATGTATGTTACATACGTACTTATTCTGGTGTTCCTTTTTTAAACTTACCGGATTAATTTTTTTGTTAAAGCGATTCATTTATATCGTGAGTTCCGATCAAGAACACGGAAACCCTAGCCCGTTTCATAGGCCGAACTCAACGTCGAAACCGCCGCGACATGTAGTTGTATAAATCACGTGGTCTTTTGTGATTAATGTCACCGTGGAGGCATAAAGATTCATATTTAGTGCAGTCGGTATTCCTAAACGGCCGTGACAAAACCGACTGGATTAACCAGATCTATAAAACGCGTTCGAAATAAAAACTTTCTGCTTACTGTTTACACATCGCTTCCATAACTAATTATTTATTAAAATCCCTCACATAAATTAAAATTCATCGCATCATACAGAGAGTTTTTAGGGTCCCGTTAGTTAGTGCGGAGGGCCATCTGTTCGATCGCTGATTTTGCGGGTGGATTGTTTATTTTGATTGTTTCAGTTGTGACATGTGCGCTGAAGTACTCTTGAAACATGCCCCTTTAATAATCCCATCAGATATTTTTTGCAATAATTTACTTAAATTACACTTGTAAATGATGCAGAATATTAATATCATATTAATATGATACACATTGTGTAGGATGCGAGTATGTAGAAGAAGCACGTCAGACTTTAAACATATTTGGGACGCGCTGCTATCTGTCTACCCCGTAAGATACCTGACGTAACGATATAATAATTATAGTGGTACAGATTAAAATCTTTAGTTTTCATAGATACCTCTTATCAAATATGGTTGTTATTAAAATACTAGTAATATTAAAATTTATCTAATCGAAACATAAAATTGTTTATCCAATCAAGGGAACATAAAAGGGTTGATGATGATGATGGTGTTAAATTGTATATACATATATGATGTGATATGCTTATATATCATAATTTTCATTAGAAAAGAGTTTTTAGCATTTTCTTTTAAATACGAGTCTTCTAATCAGCTTTTGTTTTGAACCACCGTACATATAAAAAACAGCAAAGATTATTTATGGTCTATGTTATAGAAAGAGCTTAATTTTTATTTGATACTTATTTATTATTATAATTGGCTTGTTATAACGTCGTATACTGAACCGTACAGTTAAAGTTTTATTCTGTATACCCACCTTTTTCTAATGTCACCAAAATATTTAAACAAACCATTCGACTATAAATAAATAACACGAAGCGTAACAAATACGATTAAGGTTTCTCCATACACCGCTCCAGCACAGATGTTCGAGATGAATTTTGAATAGCGAATCTACTAAAAAACGGTTTTTGTATTGGCTAAATTCGCTGTATCTCGAAAACCGGAATTCGTGGCCCCTCCGAGCCAAATAATGCTAATCATAATGGCATTACATTCATTCGAATTTCGTCAAGTATCCCCTGGATCGGCTCCCGAATTCTCATCGTCTCGTTTTTTTTTCGGCCGAACCGCAAAGACATTCTTACGCCAACACACGATAATCCAATCTTAGGCAATTGTGTTTCGTTATTATGTTATAAAAAAATTTTTAATTTGCAAAACAATATCGTATAAAAAAATTATTTGGAACGACGTATTCGCTAACTATACATATTAAAATATATCTCAATTGCTTATTAGCTTACGGACATTATCTCAAGATTTTCTATTTAGGATTAGTAAGAAATGAAATAATAAAAGTTAAAACTTTTTTGTACAAATCACTTAATCACATTTTTGTATTACTTTCTATATCTTTTGATTGTCTATTAATGACCTAGCTGTACGAAATAACTATAATATTATTATCAATGAGACAAAAATATAAGAAATAAAGGAGATAAAAACAATATAAGCTTTACAAACGACTGCGCACGACTGAAATGTATTTTACATATTACATTCTTTGCCTACACCGTGAGTAACCTCTTGTTACTATTCCTATAACAATAAAAAAATTTATTGACGTGTATTTTCTGTAAATTAAATACATAGACAGCGAAATATTTTAAATGATAATTTGAAACTACATAGAGTTCCAAAACTGTTCCAGAACATGTATTTCGTTAGTAGGTACTGTAATTACTGCAAATGTGGAACATAGTTTGCGTTACACCAGCATAACATACATTTACGAGACTGTGTCTATCGCATTCGTGCAAATATCATTTATCAAGTAAACTACATACAACTGTCTATAAATTCCGCGTAACGTAACCTACCGCAAAACGGCGCATTTGGTCCCAATATCCCCGGATAACACAACAATGATATAACCAATGGTAAATTTACAAACTGTGCCCATTAGCACAACTGATACAAAATATTTTGACGTTTGCCACCACACAATGTATCGGTCCATGGGGATTCCGACCATTACGACCATAGACAGTGTAACGAAGTGAATAGCAGACGGCTAGGAAGATCGATTCGATTTATGCGTTTTTTGCGGAATCACAATAGCCTCTATTTATCGACAGATAATGGCGTCGGCGAGGCACGGGAACAGTTGGCGGGAATCGCGCTGAAATGTAATGTGGTTAGATATGGTGATCAAAATCACATGTTGTTTTCATTCCGTTGAGGTTTTAATGGCGCATCATTCATTGTATCGTAAATTGGAAGCACGTTTCCGTTTTTGTCATACTTTATTTTCTTTTTAGGCACATACATGTTTATTTTAACACTTTGTGTACCAAATATATTAAATTTAAAAAAAGCAAAGCAATCTTTCAATATTTTGTGCACATACATCTTTTAATTCATACATTAATAAGACATTTCCTGAAACAGCATTTGAAATTTAAACTGTCGAGACAACTATAACATTTTATAATCTGTGACATTTTAAGCCATGTGTCGCTGTGATTAATGTGTATGGATGATCATTAACAAACGCGTGATTGTGGGCTTGATTCATTGGCGACATCAAACGCCGTGGGTGACGACGGAT
>DWED01000872.1:0-10124 GCA_018245795.1 Protelbella ruficauda | reverse complement strand
TGGAGACTTTTAAATGTATATTAGAACAAATTAAAAACTTTCGTTATTTTAGTCCATCACAATGACATTTTATCGATATCAATTAATCTTTGCTAATTAAAAATATAGCTTTTCTATTTAATAACATAGGAAGTGAAAATACAAAATCAGTGGGGATTTTACTACTATTTAAGAGGAAATTATTGAAAATGTGGAAATGTTTGTATACATGAAACTTGGTTGTTTAAAATGACCTTTATTCCGTCCCACGGCGCTGTAAGTACAACACTGTCCCTAATATTGATAATAAGCATTGTCGAATTGCGCTGCGTGACCAGCGACAACTTTTTTATATTTCTCATTAAATGGCTTTCCAAAATAATAAAAAAAATACAAATCATGGTTTGTAGGCTTACACAACAACCTCGCAATTGCCGTATACCGTCTGCATCAAGGCTACGGCTCTAAACTGGCGTCTCACCGCAGTTAATATGGCATCGATACTTCTTGTAGGGTTGTATATTCAGAGCCATAACTAAGAAAAACATTTTGCATACCATCTACGTTTAGTGGTTTAGTTGGATCGCAACGTAGGGCTATTGAATAAACGCTCTTCTACTTTTTCTTACTGCTCTTTTTTATGTACACTTACTATAGCTAGATTTTGTTGTGGCTTCCCCTGATGGCTCTTGTTGAGGTTGTGGTGCAACGGGACCTCCGTGAAGCTTGGCTGAAGAAAAAAACGAGATACTTGAATTCTACATACTACAAATTATCTAGGATGTATACCGAATAATAATTTATGAAACGATTTTGTAAGTTTTTAAATGATAATTAATTTACGTAAGAATAACAGAAAATAATATTTAACATCAGGAAATCTGCGAACATTAGAGTTTACCATAATTTTGTCAATGTGTGTTAATCTCTCAGCGTGTCAGACTATGGCCTCAAATACCTTAGTCTGATAGTAGACCCGTGTTCAATAGTGGAAAGATAAAAGGGTTGATAATGAATGAAAGTAGAACATTATTTTCATTATCTTTGGTAAAAACATTGCTTCAACGCTTAAAACTTGAATTCATTTCCACGAATTAGGGGCGTGGTTTGTCTACACTACGAACTTCGACACCTTCGACTAGTTCATACTCATATTTTTATTATTAACATAGAAGTATACCAAGTCGCTATTGTTATAAATTATTCTGATTGCAAAATTGTAGAGTTGCACAAGCGAGTGAACTTGGTCGCCTACGGCATGCGTAATGAAAGAGCACGCCCGACGATATGTAAAATAACGAATTTATATTCATTTCAATCTTATGTAAAACATATGAAAGGCGTGGGATGAAACCGCCCGGCTTTCGTTTTTATTTTTTTTATAAGATATTTTCTGACGAATAAAGTACTGTATGCTTTTTAAAGGGGAACTGTTTGAAACTTTGTATGTATTTATTGCAGCGTAATTCGAATATCACATTGCTCTCCAAAACACCTTTAATATATATGTAATAGCTGCCACTATACGGGTGTGTAAAGCGCGATACTATCACTATTGTTATTTTGCAACAGAAATTGATATATAATCTATCTATTACAGCAGAACAAATGTTATGCTTGTTAAGGGGTCGTTGCAACCTACTAACACGCGACCTCAACTAGGAGGGAGTTTATTAACTTGATTGCAATGGAACGCAGCACATATTTGCGTGTGTCATTTTGCGCGGCCGTGTTCACCCCATCTATTCAACTGAACAAGTTAATCTTCAGCTGTGTTAAGTAACAATTAGTTACGATATTTCCTCGGTCGAATCCTAGACTTCGGTGGGACTCGAACGACTTTGAATTACGAAAAGAATTACCCTCTGCAGCTTGCGCTCGTCGTCTCTTCAAGGCCTCGAGGAGGTCTGTGTTGCTGCGGAAGGGCCGAACGCCTCCCGCGACCAGTTTTTTACCCTCAGTTGATGACACTGGCGCTTCAGTGGAGGGTTCTTGTGCTTCACCTTCTGATGGGTACTCTGCGTCATCCTCGTATTCGGCCTCCTCCTATAAAATTAAATGAAAAATCAGCCAAATGTAAAGACAGTACTTCGCATAAATTTTTTACAAAGATATTCTCATTTACCCTAAAAGTTTTGCTGCATGTTTAAAAATATCAATGTATTTTCAGAGACATACTTGGAACATGTATCATTTTCAATGTTTGTGTATAAATATAAATTGATATTGTGATCTATCTGAGTATGAATGTACAAACAGATTACAATACTACTTTACCAAAAAGTAAAATATTAAAACCTAGTTATTGATTACGATTGCGGCATCAATACCACCTGAAAGTTATTGCGAGGAGGCTACGTCACGTACATTCCATTGTGGGTCGCGAACGATAATTTGATAAGGAACCGGTTTGTTCGATGCGGACACTTTGTGCGGGGCCAGCATCGACGTACGCAGAAATGCCACCGAGGAAAGGGAGTTCTTGCAGAGGTCACCCGCGAAGGTGACTAGTCCATCGGTCACCTGTCCCACTCGCCTTGAACCAGATGGAGCGATGGACCATGTTCGCGATTTTGGACACTTACTTCAATTACGTATTAAACATATTATTTTTCACCACTACAACTTGAAGTGTATTTTTTATATATTTTCGTATACGATGGCGTCAAAACGCTTTTTAGTAACATTTTTCTGTGCAGTAAATTTAGCCTTTTTGGTATAATATATATTTTATATAGTCTCATTATTAGTTTCTGTGGTAAGTTAGTTGCACGTCGGCTATCATTAAATTGACTAGTTTTAAATTATTTCGTCCTGAATTATTTCTAATAATGATCTAAATAATCCGATCGGCAGTTTTCCAAATTTTAATGTCTCATTTCCGCTCTTGAAGGTAAGTATAAGGAATTTGAAATTTTAGTAGTTCCGTTTAGCAGCTGTTTCGAAATTAAAATATGACTTATTAGTAGGTAGCGGATAAAGCAAAAAATGTATGAGTAAAATGATTTGTTAGCATTTACCTTAGAATTAGAATTTTTTAATATTACAACATGTAATTTGGTACACATATTATGATGTATAAACAATTTATACCTACAAAAAACCAACCGATTCAAGCAAGGTTGCTACATCCCAGGCCCCACCCATACTAGCACAATATACGAGTATTATAGTCAAACGCGAGCATGAGAAGCATGCCTATGAGAAGAAATAACAAATTATGGCTAAATGTTGTAATTGTATAGATTGTCGACAGAAAAATACTCGTATGCAGTAGTTTTCAGCGCACGATGAGTGCGTGGTTAACGGGCCACGGCGGGCGAAGGTCCTCCACATCCTGCATGACAACATCTATCAGAAACGCATATTACTTATTATGAAGTGAAAGGGAGGATATTTTCTCACAAGTTAATACTTCAGGTTTTTTTGCCGAGTGCACTATGAAATGTATATGTTATGATTGGCATGTTGAAACCGCGTTCGATAAATATTTTAACAAAATTTTTACTGCTATACATGAGACAGGATTTTGATCTAGTGTAAAATCTGTAAGTCTATTATATCCTTATACGCGCTTTTCGTCCTTGGTTTGCCTGTCTAAAACTTTAAGGATACCTTTATAATTGACTAACGGTCCGCCGCGGTTTGGGCCGGCTGCAGTTGACTGTAATATAATGCATCAAAATCGGTGGTGTGTATTAAAAGTAAACTGCGAAATAGACAAAGGCGGATAGCGACGTTGTTTTATAATATGTATTGATCAGTGTTATCAATTATTACTATAATGTTGTTGATATTTGTAAATACTGGACATTCTTTTGTATTAGTCTTATTTTATTGCAAATTATTTAATAAGTTATACTGTTTATTTCTCTGTTAGCATTACATACTCAAATCGGTGTCATCCGAATCCTCTGCGACACAAATAGTGGTCTTGTGTGATGTAATTCGATTTACCCTAAGGGAATGACATGCCCATCCAACTGATCGAATCCAGGTCACCTAAATGTATGACAATGGGCACAGAGTACCATTGTCAGTTTTCTAATTAATAGTAATGTATTCATTTTAAATTATTTTCTTCTATATCTCATGCTAATTCGTTCCGATTTGCGCACTGCCTCACACTTGTGTAAGGTTACACTATTATGACATGTCTTTATGACACCATATCAGTGATACATGATAAGTGATATCGTCCGTTTATTTTTACTTATATAGTCATTAACAAAATTAGCAAAATATTTGTTGTAGTAAACGTCTTCTGGAATCTCCACTCCAGACGACACTTTGGCAAACGTAGCGTAGGACGCCTTTCAGCTAGTAAAAAAACGATATAGGTCAAGTGATTGACAGTAGTTGGAAAAGAGGAGCTGATGATCGAGCTTAGTGGCGTACTATCAGGAAGGCTTATGTTCACCAGTAGACCTGGGCAGGCTGGTCCTAATTATAGGTTAAGTAGTATGTGTACCTGTGGTGCTGCTGTGGTGGTGGTGGTGGCTTTCCCCTTGGTCAAGAGGCCTCTTTTGAGAAGACCCCGCGAACCCGCCGATCGGGCTTCGCCCTCATCCTGCGCCCGCGCGGATGCCTGCCACGCCACGCACGCAAAGAAAACGATTCTGAAAATTATATTCTCGTACTTTATTTACGATTCAAAAGAATAAATTCCTGTGCGATACTTATCAAGTATACACACCTGAAAAGTAATAAGCATTATTATTTATGAATTTATAAATTATGTTATTTTAAGTAAATAACGTTATTTTAAAAGTTAATAAAGTTATTTTATTGCCACGTAATTTGGTGTATCTGCCATTGGAACTGTATTCAAATGAATATTGGCAGAGAACAAAAATCTGATGCAACAATTGCGTATCTATAAATACTTTATATAACGCGCCGTGGTGCCTCCGCTTTAAATGCACAAAATGTCAGGGATGTCTATTATAAGTATGCAGTTACGCAGTCCGCAGTCGACACACGATTTCGTCTCGAGCTATGTATGCTTTAATTGCCTAAAAGATAATGCATGCGAATCAAGTTTTTGCCAGGTTTGTCCTTGTACCTTCAACCTTTATAAGCCAAGCCAATATCTCAGCGGCACATGGAAACATGTAATTATAAAATAACTTGTGTTAAGGTGTTACTAAATTGAATACTCTATTGCTCGTGTGCCATCACACGATAAATTACGACCAACGTATTTTAATATTCGAGACCCGCTATAATACAAATTCGTATCATCCCAACTCAAATAATTATCCTATTAATTGCATTAATTATAAAATGTCACAAATAGTTCAAGGTTTATGTGCCCGGTGAATATTGTCTAAACGTTTGCTAATGACCGGCGCGACGAATTAATTAAAGAATGTCTATATCCGCAATCATTTCGAGCACGTTTAGTTACTATTTATTTAAATAGCAAATATTATTGTTAAACAAATCATCAAGCAGATTTGGTGAATGTCGTACTGAGTTGGCTCGACGTAGCGCTTCGGGAACCGTGTGCGTGAGAGCACACGGCTGCGGTCGTTAAAGGTCAACGCGTTTCTTTATAGTTGTTAGATAGTTGAGTAACAGCTCCTCTCACAGGGCCGGGTCAGGTGGACGGTTAGACGAGTTCCGCATCCGCTTCCGACCACAACTTTGCAGCTACCCAATAAAACGGCACCAAGTAGTTTATTTAACATAAGTTTTTTCCGGCAGGACGATTCTCGTACCCTCTCACTAGTACCTGTTTTCATATATTACAATCACTAAGCGACTCACCACGGTACTTTATCGCTAAATGTATTGTACCTACTCGAAGATTTACTATCGATAGGCGAGTGTGCAACTTTCGACGCGCATTGTGTAGGTATCTATTGGAAATCGTGAATTTACCAAGTCGAGTCACGCCGGAAAAAGTGCAACTTTCTATATTAGTATATATACAAGGAGGCACGCGACCATGTGCTCCGAATGTGTAATTGCAACCTCAAATCACAGCAAGGTCAGTCGGGCAAAAACCAGAAGTGGTAAGAATTGGGCGACCTCGTCTTGCAATGCGGCAGTCGCCCGTCGCCTCTCCGCACCACCTTGCCAACCGTGCCAGTAGTACACGCACTTTTAAACAGTAACTCCTTCATCCCACATTAACATTGTCTACGATACAAAATACTACATACTATTTACCGTAACGGCAACTTTTACATTAATAACAGGTTTTTCTAGTCATACTGATCATTCCAAAAAAGTGTAGGTAAATTTGACTAGACAAAGAAACGACTCGAGCAATAAGTACGTTTTTAGTTGTAGCGTGTTCCCTCTTATAATTTGCATCAATTTAAGCGGTTTCTTTTTGAGGCCATTTTATAGAATAAATTACAACATCCATGAGAAGTTCCTTAGCGAAACTTCTCACAATTCAGTGGATGTGCAAGATAGATTGAGCAACGAATGAGTGTAATGGAAACAATGAAACGTAATGAGGGCGGAGGTAAAAGAGATTCTCCTCGATCGTGTTTTTTTTTTCACATTATGCAATACACGTTGTAAATTCAAAAAGAATCTATGAAATATCAATACAAAACACTCGTGAGTCCCTGTATCTCATAGGCAAATGTCAATCGTCTGGTTGCGCAACGTTGTTTATTACAAAATATCTGTATGTTTGCCGCAACGCAAGCTAGCAACGTTAGGTAAGTGGTATTTTTGAGTGCATCTTCAACCAGTCGTGCATGCATTTATGTGCGAATGTTGTACCCGCGACACCTGCCCAAATAATCGCTTAACATTTTCACGTAAAGAGCCCAATATGTTGTGCTATTTACAGCTTCCTAACTGTGTAGATACATCAAGACGTTAATTCTTGTTTTATTTTATGTAAATACAGCTAGTTTTTATTCTATTATTTCTCATTCACCTATTCATAAACATTTGTTTTAGTAAATATTAGCGTTTTATGTGTTTATTTTCTGCATAAATAACAGGCGCATAACATTTTTTAAAGCACTATTTGACATGTAATGTTAGTATGCTTCACTAAGTTTCAGTTATTTTATACAATACCAGTGTTCAGTGGTACCTATGTATATGCGTCAGTAAGATTTTATATCAATTAAACAAGTACGACTGGGTTCTACTACACTAGGAGTCCTCGAAATCTAACAAGACGTGAATTGTAACAGAATTTTAATACATAATCTTTATTAATTGAGGCCAACAACTGGAAGTGATTGCATTCATGACGGCTAGTTACTGCGCATACCGATTTTATAAAACGCGCATAATAGCATAGTCTTATTTAGACCATAAAATTTGATACGCGCTTTGAATGACAAATTCCAAATGCTTGAGGATGTTAAAAATACTTTTATAATAGAATACCTTATTTATGAAGTCAGGAACCATTTACTTTTGTGTTTTAAATCAATCATATTACTTAAAGTTTCCTGTCACTTTTATAAGGTACAAATAATAAATTCCTAATATCCATCGTGTTAGACAATATAACGAACCTATCGTCTTTTTGATATCAAGATGTGAACGGGAAACCACAAAAACATAATACCGCCGATGATATTTAGCACGAAACAGTTTCATCTTATTGTATATTACAACGAGCTAGCTAGAGTTATTCTCACAAAGGGGATTCAAAAATGTCAGATAATATTATAAGAATCGGTAACTTTGAAACGGTGCTTTCAAAAATATTAAAAAGCTTATATAACTAAACACTATCTTAACGTGACAAAAGAAAGAACATTCGAGATCAGTTGGACGGTAAACTAAACAAAAGTGAGACATTCTCCATTGTAAGTCATACTAAACTACTTAAGAAAAGTACTACTAACAAATAAAAATAAAGTACTTTATACTGTGACAGTACACAACTTTATGTTGTATGCCACAAACGCACTTCGGCACTTCGCAACGCTTTCAGTCACAATAGATCTGTTATGGTAGCTACCACTCTTTGGTTTCACCCACCACGACCTGCTTTAAATATTAATGTTTATTTATCCATGTACTTTCTTTTAATGAAAAAATTATAATAATCAATATAAATTCATACCGACGCAAATACCTTTATGTTACAAAATATTAGAAGAAATATACCTATAACTTTTTAATTTTTTTTACAGATATGTATGTATGACTGTAAAGACTATATGTAAGATTCTGTAGAGTCTGATATTGTACAATACGAAGAATAAGAGCTGAAAATTCATTACTCTCGGACTTTCGACTTTTTAATCCACAGAACAAAAATGTACGTAAGTGGCAAATGACAACTGATAAAGCACCAAACTGTTTGGGTGTTGCTATTCATTCTACATAACATGATGTTGCCTAATCGTAGGTCGGGGCCCAGCTTTCAACGTGGGACCACCACTCAGTTAAACAACCGGTTATAGTTTCGCTCAATTAATTTGAAAATTAATTGGTGTGGCACACTAGCCTGTGCTCCTCATATTTAGGTTTTGAAGTCACGTATTATGAAAGAAATACGAGAATTTATTCGCTCTAGTACGTCACAAGATATCTTTATATAAGTGGAACGCATCAGTTTAAGAATACGCAAAAATAAATATGTATTTCGAACAATATATAATAGTATTACTTGTAACTAACTTTACAATGTTAAGAAATATAGAAACTCAAATTTAAATAGACTCCGTTGATAAAAACCAAAATCCCAGATTCCAAATAATAATGTACTCTTCTGCCGTTATGAGTTTTACAAAATACAGTGGTAATAGTATGATTTCTTAAGATAATTCATTGTGATATCATACAATTTATCTTAAAGACGTGATCTCCGTTGCGAACTGATTAGGGAGCGCGGAAGGAACAATACCAGGCTTGTGTAACATCGCATAACACAGTGACAAATGTGTTGCGTAAAACGCTTTGAACAATGTTTCATTATGTTTTCGATATGTGCTTGTACATGACATAGCTTAAAACGATGATAAACGTGAGCTTCACTTCAGTGAAACTGCGTTTAAATACGCGTACTATATTATAAGAAAAAAGTCTCGTCAAGATACGAGTATCAACGTCAACGTATCAACGTCAAGACACATTTTACCTCTGAAACTATGAGGTGTCATATAATTTTACTATTAAATAAAGGATGTTATTCTCTATACTTGAATAAATATAATGATACGTTATTTCCAGCAAAACTCCTTATTTTCGCGTAAACACACGCATTAATATTGTACATACATTTGATACGGCACCTGTTAGAGACAATTTCTAATACAGAGATGCTATTGCATAAGAACTAGTCGTAACAACGTGGCCTATGCCCTTATAATGAAATTGACAAGTTTATATTTCTTAGCGAGAAACGGGATATTAGTCAATTCAATTTGAATATTATTTTTTTTATTTTAATTTATTTAAATTAATTTATTTTATTAAATTACGGGAAATTAGTCAATTGAATTTGAATAATTTTTATTTATTTGAATTCATTTAAATTAATTTATTTCATTAAATAAAAAAAAAATTCAGTTTGGTTTCATTTAAAGGATTCCTTAATTTACCAGACCGGTTTTAATATAAAAATGTATCCCTGAAATAGGCCAAAGATTTTATACCACGATAAAATGCCACTCCTATACAATTAACTCTGCAAATTACCAATATAACTGAGAAATTATTGTTAGTAGGTGTTAATTACTTTGTCTATTAAAACAGGGTGCAGCATGTCACAGTAACAAATATGAAATCTGTTAAATATGTTAAGCTGTTAAATACTTTAAAATGTTAGTATTAAAGTTACTGGTTATTATTCAGTATGGTTAGTTTAACAAAAAAAACATACAACGTGAATTAATGCAATCAGGAATATAGTTAAAAAACAGTAAATATACATAGATACATAATTCATTTCATGCGTATTGGAAAGCTCTAGAAAGGAAAAAGCTCTTTCGAAGAACTTTATAAAGCCAGATTATCTGATTAACCTATGACCCTCGTGTTATGCAACCCAAAAATGAGTCGCGAGTAATCAACACGCACACTACACCTTGCACTCCGAAACCTCTTGGTTTGACATTACCATTAGAAAGGCTAAACACTTTAACAAAAACTTGTATTCAATGCATTTTACATTCCATTACCAGAGGTTAACGTTTTAAATATTA
>DWED01000871.1:0-10127 GCA_018245795.1 Protelbella ruficauda | reverse complement strand
ATATTTATTATTTAATTGACCAGCTCGCCCAGTGCTTAGTTTACCAAAGTGCTGAGGTGGTGACCGTTGGTCCAATTCTCATCCAGTACCATGAACAAAAGTATTTGTTCTGAGCCTAAGTGTAAAAAATAAACTTAACAACTCCAATAAAGTAGACAGAGGAGTGTAATACACTCCCACGTTTCATCAGTTACGTTTACGTCCCACTTTAGAATAGATGGTCACCGTATTGCCATGTGCCGAGCACAAATCCAGACACCAAGCGACTAAATCTAATAGTACTTAATAAATTATTGTAAAAAATAGGTATATATTTATGTGTATATACATATGTAGTTTATCCGCCGTCAGAAATAAAAACATTACTTAACAAGTAACAACTGCGTTCCAATTAAAAAGTCCTTTCTGACATTTACCCATTTTTAATTCAGACAATTTAACTATTGCTCACCTCCAATTTCTCCAACTGTATCCTGAGGATATTATTATCAGCTAGTAGCTTATCGATCTTCCCTTGTCGCTGAACTAGCGTCTGAGTGAGATAGTTGATTTTATCCGCCTCCATGGTGTCGTGCGTGACGTCATAGTCTCCTACGTTCAACGCACTGGTGTCAGAGGTGGGCGCCGTAGAACTCGTGTCGCGAAGGTGTTGCAACTCGTCTTCCTTATCCTGAAGTGCTGTCCGTAAGCTAGCAATCGTTTGACCCATCTCTATTTGCATCGATTTGAACTCCTGCAAGTTAAATCTATATACAATTTTTGGACTAAATCTTATTGTATGTGGACCTTACTATCAGTAGCTACGATAATATGTTCAATACAAATGACACTTCTAGGAAATATAATTTTTGAATAATTATTAGAATCCAAAAACTACAACTACAAACTGATTTATTGGTATCAGACGGATAGATCAGAGACATTCATAAACACCATATTTTCTTGTTTGTGCTCTGTGCGTTAGATGAATTTATCCCAAAGAAAAATAAGTAATGTACACCATTAAATACTTTTATTGTCTTTATTTTTAATGAATGCAATAAAACCCTGAAAATTACTCAATCGGTTAATCATTAACGCAACGCACCTTCCCCATCGCGTTGCACTGTGCATCTGCCCGATTCCTCGCAACGCGTTCTTCCTTCAACGCATCACGCAACGCAGCGACGACGCGTTCGGCCGCGTTGTGTCGTCCCTCCAACTCGGCCATATTTTGCTTCATATCATTACATTCGTTACGAACTTGCGATATCGCTTCCGATAACTCATCGCGTTCCTCTCTGTTTTTATTTAATAAAAATCATCATTCTCACCATGAACCCTTTTTATTATTCTACTCCAGATTAAAATAGGTATCAGATAAAAACAATGCAAATATACACTAATATCCATGTTAATAAATCTTACTTATTGACTGTATCCTAAATATTAAGTTCCCTATTTATGGTTTCTTAAATGTATTCATTATTACCTCGTCTCGAAAAAAACAAATAGGAAAACTTAACAAAGAACCTGCCATGGCATCATATTATTGTTACATATGTGTGATAATGTTGAAAGTGTAATATTAATTTTAATATCAATGAACGAATTGAACTTCAATATCAAATATCATTTTCAGCTCCATTGTCCATAGATATTGTATATCTACTCGTTTTGCATGTAAATGTATGTGTAAATATTAAAGGTTATCTATTCATTACATATTATCTTCTGAGAAAGGCAAAAACATTAGTTATAAAAACATATATTAATTTTAATTAAAATCAAGCCTGACCTAATCTCATCTCAACTGAACATATTATAGGCACTTAAAAATAATATAAATGACCAGTAAAAGATATGTAGGTTTAATAATAATATCCTGGGACATCTCCACATTCAGCCATTTTTTCCCAAAGTGAGCCCCAAGAGAGTGTGTTATGTAGCATATTATTACCCAGAAAGCTGATAAACTATAAATATTCATATAAATGTATAGTTATATACCTACTTTTTTACACCAAAAACATAATAAATACTTGTGCTTATCATACAAATTTTAATTCTAGGTGTGAATCAAATCATTGACCTCCAGCTCAGCAGTCAGGTCCACTGACTGCTGGACTAATGACTCAGTAAATTAAATACATTTAATTTTCAAGCTTCAATGGTAACTTTAATTTTCACGCTGACACTTCGTGGTTCTGGAGTTGGTACCATACAAATTGAATATCATTGAGATAGGTGTTCACATGATTATCTAAAATCCAGAACTAGGTTTGTGGTCTGTCTAGTATTATAAATAGCATTTTATATTGACAGGAATATGTTTACAATGACAAAGTAATTTGTCTCATAGCAAAAGAAACTGATATCTCATAACAATATACATAAATGTTGGCATGACGTTTGGAACTAACAAAACATAATTTTTTTTTTTGTATTATACTCGATGATGATAAGTGTACATATGCCTTATAAAAGTTGAAGATAACTTACTTCAAACACAACTTACTTTAGTGTTTCTAACTGTTCCATAAGCAATTTTGTATCTTCAGACAAATTGGCACCGTCTCTCAACTGCTTAATTTCATTATCCTTAGCAAACAACATTCCTTTCACCCTTAATTTATATGTCTCCCAGTCCTTCTCCAATCTTCGACATTCTGCTGTACTCTTCTCCAGATTGCTTTGTAACTCACTGTTTATTGATTGTGCATGACGTAATTCATTTTCCAATTTTATTTGTACCGTTTCTTTATTGGACATTCGCTCTGTTAGATTCTGCACTCTGTAATAGTCATTTCATCTTATAAATAAGTACATAAATTATATTAGTGTTTTGTTTTTTAAACATGTCTCATACACATTATTTTTTAAGGTTGTACTGATCAATAGGGACCCATATGTACTTAGCTATAGTAGTCTGCAGCATTGACGATTGAATTCCTATTATATTGAAATGCCAATTGACAGATTTAATTAGTTCCTTTAATTAGTTCCTTCATTACAGGACAGTACACATTTTCCAAGTTCAACGAGTTCAACAAATAGTTGTAATTATAATAAACGTCAGTGAATTTTGAAAATGCAAAGCTATAGTGTACTGGGGTACATTTAAAGCATCCTTTAGTTACAGAACGCTGATGATGAGTAGATATTTTCATTTATTTTCAGTCCTCTTTAATTGATCTAAGAGGTTAAACAATGCAATTCTAGCAAAATGTATAATTTTATAATAGTCATCATTATCATCCTGTTTCTACTGAACCCAGTTTTCAGCTCTTAATATTCAACCACTGTCAGCTACTTTGCACATATTGTGTCTCTACCTATATATATATTATCGACCCATTTGTCATTCCACTGTTGGAATATGGGTCTCCTCTCATATTGAGAGGATTAAGGCCATAGTCTGCCACGCTGGCCAAGTGCGGGTTGGCAGACTAGTGGCGGGTTGGCGGGTAGGCGGTTGGTGATTAACTAAATGAATACTACTAAATACTGTCTTGATTTATTTTTATGTGTATTAAAACACAGTTGGACGCTAAATCTTCAATAGTACAGGTGTCAAACAATGACATACAAGACTGAGTAGTCAAATAATAATAAATAAATCTGAGTAGTCAGAGTGACCATAATTAAATAGTTGCCTTATCTTACTATATATCAAACATTCTTAAGAATATTACACTTATATTTTGTGATTTGCAACCACTTCATATTAAGGATTACCATCCAATATATGCAGTATTTAATAGCAAGCTGTTACTTTTAACTGATGAAATGAAATGCAACAAAATAATGAACTATAAAGATGCAATGCAAAAAACTGATACAGAAATCAATTTGCCACTACTTTAAGTGTCACATTCCTATATATTTAAAGATAAGTATAAAATAAAAATGTCAAAATATAAACTGCCGAAAAAAAATTTTCTTTTTAAAACTACATGAATCCAAGCATTTCCTTATATACAATTGTTTTAATTCAATCTTATCAGTGCTAATTATTCTAAACCTAATTTTGTTGTACTAATCATCATAAACATTTGTATGTTATTGGTATATACATACAATTAATTCCTTTGTAACATATATATAATATATAGTTTAATTATTGTAGTCTTTTAATGTATTAAGATGAGAGTAAACAAATATATCTTTACAATTGTTTTATCCATAGTAACATTATGAATGTTATAATTACTCTATGTCTATTTTTTCACATTACTGAATTATTTTGTTGAAATCAGATATCGACATAGCTTAAGCTCTGGAAATTAGCAAATTTTGTCATGTACACCATAAAAAGTATGAAATTAGGAAATAACTTTGTATAAGATTCCTATGTTAATCCATAAGAATTTCCAAGATAGCAGAATATTTAGAAAAATACAATCAATAAGAGGAAATATGATAAAAATTATGAACAATTATAATTCAGTGATCAAAATGACCTGAAGAGGAATCATGACTAAGACCATAGAGGAAAAGTTTATTCAATTGAATTACATTTAAATGTCTGCTAAAACATACCACAAATGACTATAGAATGGAAAAAGCCATTGTTAATCAATGCTATAGAATGCAAAAAGCTAATTGAATCACTGCATTATCAACTTATATTCCATATGATTTATGTGAATAAATATATACTAGCTTAACTCGAGTATATTTTGTGGGATAGTCTCACTAGTTTTAGACTTATATGATGTCCTGTTAATGAGATCTCATCAATTGCAGTGCGGACAATTGCATTTCTTTTATCTAGTACTTATAAATATTCTGCCAATGTTATTCTATGATTGATGGCTTAGGCTATGATCCAGGAGCTTCAATTATGCCCAACACAACTTAGCGAAAGCTGAGAGTATATTTACTTAGATCAAATATTTACTCAGACCTTAATACCCATTTTTAAAAGATTTACAATAATATTTTTAATCAAATCGGCAGTAACATCAGGCAACAATTATACAATTGAACACATTTCTTATGGCTAGTGGAATGTTACAGTATAAATATAGAAAAAAAAAATTGATGCAATTCAATTATGGTGTGCACAATAATTATATATAAAAAACTTTTGGTAAAAATTTGTTTTAAATAGATATGTAGAATTCAGTACTGAGTTTAATCATCCACTGAATACTTTCAGTCTTTTTCAATTTTTTAATGCACTTTGTAAGTCATGTAATTGTGCAATTGTACATCTTGTGTGTCACATCTTAGTACTGGCTTCGAGGGAGCGCAACAGCGGCGCACGGGCCATATACTAGAAACGGTCCTTGGAGGCATGAAGGTCAGGGTTTGTGAGGTACTGGAGCTCTTGCAGCTCCTGAAACTTCTTGTGGTCTCTTATATGAGCATAGTTTGCCGACAAGCACATCAGATAGTGAACTAAACTCAGAATAACCAGTACACAGGATACCATCGCTAGAATAAACATGAATTCCGCCTTTTCCACATAATCTTTACAGAACAATTTAATTTTATGAGGTTCACAGAGTTTCATATCTTCTTGTCTCACAGAAGATGGGAACATAAAGTCAAATTGTGTAAAGTCGATGCAATTTAAATCGGTAGTCCTCTGTTTCGTGCAAAGCTTCCAGAAGATCGTGAATAAGAAAGTCGTTATAACGAGGAATCCTAAGAGAATGATCCACGTAAACGTAAGAATATACGTTATTATCATGAACACTGCACAAGATATTCGACCGCCGACTCGGGCTCTCCATGCTCGATATACTCTTTGTCTGGTAGCACCAGTCGTTAAACAGCCCAACCCCAGCAGCATAAATCCTAAGGCAGCCATGCAGGCGCCTCCGACAATGAATATTATTTGCAAAGCCTCTATCCATATTAAACGAAAGTAAAATACGTCTTCGAACATCCTGATGGAATGTGTGGAGCCCTTGTACATCGTGCCACAGAAAACCCCCACGCCCAAGCAACACATTATAGTAGCTATGAGGGTTGCATAAGGAACCCTCGTCAGGCAGGCTTGACACGCGTCGCCCATTGTGTTAACACTTTCACAACGAATGTATTCACTTCACTCTATTAACTTCAAAATAAATATTTTATAGAAATAGAGGCCATATAACAATTTTACGATCTAAGATCGCAATGAAATTCAGTCATAAGAGACCAATTTCTTTACTAATAGTACCGAATCGCACGGCACAATGTTGTCTATGATTCATATGTATGTCGTACTCTTTCTTACATGGCACAGATAAGGCACAGTAAGCTGAATACTAAATATACTTAGGCTTGAAACAGATATACAAGACTTTAATTAATGTGGATTTCAATAAGGTAAGTCGCGTTGATAGTAGTATTAATTACTAATAAGTTCAGTTACTAGATTGCAATAAGATAAGTCGCGTTGATAGTAGTGCTAATTACTAATAAATACAATAATATTGCAGTGCATTAAAAAATAATGATGCGTATTCTTTAATAAAAATACCCATTAATACTAAAAACACAGAACGAATGTATACGAACTTTATGAAAGCATTATCAACGATTAAATTCTGAAATTCATATGTTGTTGCAGCTTTGCATAACCGTATCTTAATACATTGTATTTTATATATTTTAACAGTATATAATTTTCCGCTAATATCAAGATATTATAAGCAGGACCACTATATTTCTTCGAAGAGGTAGATATATGAGTGTAGTACTCCTGCTTTTCATTAGTAATGTTATATGTTCCATAAATTGAGCCCCCTAATGTATCTCTCACTACGCACAAATATAGATCGAATTACTACTGGGAATTTCAAGTTAGAATAACCTAATAATGCCTTGCTCAACCTCGGGGATCAAACCCAGCACCTCTTGCTCAGCAGTCTCGCTTGAAATCAATAAATAAACGAGGCAATTAATCAATATCCAATATCGAGGAACGAAAAGATAGCTTTCGGCTCCGGACCCGAGTTCCGATTTCCAACAGTGGAATAATAAAAGGGTTGAGAGAAAAAAAATTAATCAGCATCATCATCATCGTTAACATTATTATTGTTACATTTGTTGACACGCGATTCTTTTCAGAGTAAGAAATGTTGGCCAAGCTGATCATTTCGGCTTGGCAACGTTGACGCGCCTTACAGAACATGATGGAACACAGTAAGGTGTGTAGGTTTACTCACAGTTTCTTCACCGTGACAGAATATTATATGTATGCCAAAAAGCACATTTTGATAAATAAATAGACGCGCGCGAGAATTTGAACCCAGGACCTTCGAAGTGAGAAGTTGATTTGTAGAATGTCACTGCTCTTATAAAAGATTTCAATTATTGTACACAAATAAAATACTGGGTATCAGATGCAGTTATGACGTCCTAGGAAAAAATAATACGTTCAAGACTTTGACAACAGAGCTTCCGAAATATCTTACAATAGAAGCCTCCACATCTTATTAAGTTATAGATTAGTTGTATAGTCGTAACAAACTTTAAATCTCTTAAATAGTAAACACCATTGAAGAGCTGGTTGTGAATGGCAAAACTACAATTGGAGAAATAATTGTAGTTGCGTAGCGAGTTGCCTGTTGCTAAATCTTAAAGCTGTGTAAAATTGCAGGTATTGTCACAGTTGCATCTGCAGCTGAAGTGTAAAATTATTCAGAATAAATTCAGAATTAATAGTTTATGTAATTATGCAAATAGTTTTATGGTGTATCGAAAGAGCCAACGAGTTCTTTACAACTTACCCTTACCCAAGACAATTTCATTATTAAAATTTAAATTTTTTTAAATTTGCTTTCGCACTAACACAATAGAAATGTTCTTGTTAACTTAGTAGCCCTTTTGATCATCTCTTTTAAGGTAGGTATTTTGTATATTTAATTAAATAAAATTATAATTTTATAATTATTATTTGATAATTATCAATTGGGTTTTTAAGAATATTCAGTAAATAAAGAGATATATATGTCTTTATTTACGCGAGACATTAACGAGACAATTTGTTTTCGCAATATATCTAAGAAAATATAGCAATATGGTGGAAATAGACTTACCCCATTTTAAACTTATACACATGAAAACAAATCAGACTATTTTATTAATTATCTGTTACTCGTGTAAGTATAGGGCTATGTATTATTTACTTATATTTTATAATCAATAACTTTTTGGTATATCTGATAAGTTGATCATTATTTAATTACCCTTTAACAGATTAAGATTACTTTCAAGATTATAAACATAATTACAATGTTGTTAATGATCATAATATTTATTAAAAATGTAATATAATTTAAGGCTCTGACATCGCTTGTTTTCGTTATGTTTTATTAGAAGTAAAAAAATGGCAAAAAAAAACGTAACAGCACGCCTATAATCCCGAAGGGGTAGGCGGAGAAGTGTAGTACAGCCCCACGTTTCACCAGTTACGTTTTACGTCCCATGGAATAGGTAGTGAGCCTATTGTCATACACCGGGCACAGATTCATACTTCGAGTCACTACTAGAAATTCTAAATTGAAAAATCCAATAGTACCCGACCCGGGATTTGAACCCAGGACCTCCCGATCGCAGTCGCGCTTGCAACCGCTCGACCAACGAGGCAGCTTATTAGAAGTAAATTAAAACGATGATGTTTTAGATAAGAAACATGCTATAATCAACTCCAAATATTTTATTATAAGATTTGATATGCTACGGTAAATTATAATTTACCTAAGAAAATTATTCACAGAAAGTACATTTAGATATACATATGTGTATTTATATATGACAATTTGGCGTACATCACTCATTATTTATAAATCATAGAGAATAAAATAAATGATAAAATAATTAAGTTAGGCAATGAATTATTAACACGCGCTTTTAAGAACAATAAATTTTATTCAATAAATGTTACGCAACTGAACCCCAAAAATTTTTATTATGAATTATTAATAAACGAGACACATTAATTTACAGATAATAAATGTATATACATAATTAAAACAAACAGATTACGAAACGCGTAAAATCATTGGTTTACTAACTGATCACGAGCGTCAACAATGCATTTGAAACCATTTCCAATATCGTAATATCGTTACGTGCCCTTGGACCGGCTTTACGAACTTCTAATTTATTAATGTTGTATAGTGTAGGTAGATATAAGTCATTGAGGATTTATAAAACATTTTATCTACGTTTGGAAATTTCAGATTTACTTGCACCTACATTACTTCTATGATACGTACTTTGTGTATTATTTATATCTTTGGAATATTAATGAATTTATGGCTTTATATTAATAGGAGAGGTTAACGTACATGAAGAACGAAAGGCGCCTGAAAAGACGCTGAATTGTTTTTCTGTAGTATCTCCCGTTTCTAGTAAGTCTTATTGGTTGCAATAACTTTGCCCGGATTTGAGAATGGAAGAGAGTAACAATAGTAAGTTTAAATATAACAGCGTACCGGGATTTAGGTAATGGATAATTCTGTCCATTCATTATCATTCATTCATTTTAAACATCGATTGAGACGACTCGACAATTTGGGGTGCTGTAATTAGTTTAAGCTAGTTAAGTTTTAAATGGTCCAGTTATAATGGCTCGAATGTTATATCGACTAAAAAAGTTTAATGCTATATCGATAAAATCAACAATGATTATTATAGGCTAAACTTTTTAAATAAATATAAGAAACAAGTATATGTCGCGTTGGCTGTTTGTACGTTTAAATACCTTTCTGTAACCGGGAATATTTTGGGAACAATTACCTTTTGATGACGTAAATTGGAATAAAGTAGCAAATGCACTTTGATTGTCTTTCGCCAACTGAACCAGCTACCAGTCTCCTTACTCTTCGAAAGAGGTAAACAGTTGAGCAACTCTCAGGAGCTGATGCATTCAGGATCGTAAATCTAAGAGGATGGGTTTGCGGCCTGTTTATATTTTATCGTACAAGCACCAGGATATGAACATTAAAAACAGCTCTATTTACTGAACTTGTAATTGCATACCGGCATGTCGTCCCATCTCTCATGAATGATTGCGTAGGGTCCGTTCAATTACATTGGATCGGAGAGCAGAGCAGATTTTGATCGCAATTAAAAGGAAATTTTAAGGCGTTTTAACAGTCTTGACTCTTATATTTCAAATGTTTTATAGTTAAAGAATG
>DWED01000870.1:0-10133 GCA_018245795.1 Protelbella ruficauda | reverse complement strand
TCGAGCACTCTACGCTTTTTTCACAATAAAGTAATATTTTTCGTTCATTATTTTTATTCTACCTATATTAAGAATTATTTGTCACTTTTTAGTTTGATGTACTATAAAAGCGTGTTTATTACTTTTTTTAAACTATATTTATTTCTACATGTAACCCATTTGAACTCCATCAAGTATGACATGAAACATATTTTTTGAATAATATTTTAAATTTATTATTGCTGTTGAAACAAAGTTTACAGACACTGTAGAAATTTCATTATAACTTTTGGAACGATGATATGAAAAAAAAAAATTATTTTATGGTATGTTTGATACATTTAACATTACCTTACGCGCAGTGTAACGGTAATTTTCCATTACTTTTCGCTCTATTATACACAATACAGCAAAAAGTGGTAGTCGTGTATTACAAACTAGCTCTCTGGTTCCTTCCAGCTGCATGAGTGCCAAATACTCGGCGCGCATTTCTGATGACGTAGTTGTGGGGAGCTAAGGAAAACATTGGAAAAACTTGAAGTCTAAGACTTTTTCACAATATTCTTGAAATCACATTAGGCCAGCCAAATTTAACCACCGGCCTTAACCCGATTTATTTTGCGAGGGACTTGCGTTCAGCCGTAGAAGGATAAATGAGTTGATGAAACAAGAAACGAGAAGTAATCGTGATACTGTGGCAATATTTTCTTTGTGTTATAAAATAGGTATGAAATAAATCACGAAGAATATCATACAGTGTGGGATAAAGCTAGTGAAAGAATATATTTATGATGGTAGATCATACTAAGTTTTATAAGATCGCTCGGAAAAGGTGCACTGCTACACATATTTCTATCGTGAAGCAATTATTGTTAAAACGACTTGTGTTTCAACGTAAAAGATATGGCTCTCACTACACGTGTGTAACACATGAAATCATTTCAGACTATGAACAAGGAAAACATATTCGTAAAAAATTTAGTTTTATCTAAACAATCTCCCAATCTAATTGCGCTGTATCTATACATAGAATATTTTACACGCATTCCATGACATATTATTGGTATTGGGTCTTTCTTCCTTCAAATTCCTAGTAGTAGCTGGGAGTCTAGATTTGTGCCCGTTGTATGGTAATGGGCTCACTCTCTATTTGTAAAGGGCGTACATATAATAAAACAGTTGAAAACGCGAGAACTACAAATCTGTGCCTACGTCTTCGGGGAAATACTAGAGTAGAAATATTAAATATAATAAAAAATTATTACAATCAGTACGTTGCTTGGAACCCAAGCATCAGCTAAACAGGTAAAGCGAATATTGCTTATAGAGAAGTTTTAAACAATGCTCTGAAACTCACGCGAATGAGGCCGCGGGACAACTGGTATCTAAATATGTACCTACAAGTATATGTACCGGCCATTGCTGTATGACATCGGTGCATTTCTGGAGGTATTTGTAGGGATTATAATTATCTTGTGCGATATACAACATACTTACGATGTTTAGACGGTTGCTAAGTTAGATTGCGTAAATTATTGTTGTGTTCAATAATAACGGATATTACCCGTTTTCAAGGTACAGGTAAATAGGTACTAATATATAACTGACGTCATGGTAAATTTACTTCGTTACTACTGGTGATTGATACGTTGATCATAAATAAACTTTTAAATACTTACTCTTCTATGAGTTACTCTGATTTCTATATTGTACAGTCATTTAAAAATTAATAAAGGTTTTATTTAACATCACGACCGTAATCCTCGAAGGAGTAGGCAGGGGAATGTAGTACCCTCTTACATTTCTCCAGTTTAGTTTACGAACTAACATGGAATACATACACCGTGCACAAAACCAGACAACGAGTCACTACTAGAAATGTCTCCTAGAGAATCGAAGTAGAAAAATCTAATAGTAAATAATTTTAATTAAATATGCCGTAATATTTATGCAATAGCATATTATGGTTTTAATTAGGAAGATTTGCTACCTTAAAATAATTTTAAACTTTTTTGATCGCGGAACTGATATATTTGTATTTGAAGTATAGTTACACTATAAGTGTATAAATAAACCAATATATTGGCCCAGTTACATGAATCGCGGTCACGACGGAACTGAGGCGAGAAAGAACTGTTTACTGAGAACAGTCTTAAACCAGCTCCTTATGAGAGTCATAAAAGAGTTATAAAATAATGTTTCTGATTATGGACCTTTAAAAATACTGGTACAGAATAATTACTGCATTCGCTGTGGATAATGTTTCGTGCAGAATATTTACTTCACAGAGATACTAAATGAAATAAAAATTAAGTAATGGTCGTATTAAGCTGTAATATATGTTTATGTACATACCTATTTTAGTAAGTACACACTTACAGTTAGGATATCGTTACAATTATATTTTTGGTTACAAGACTTGGTTGACTTTGACATTTTGAATAATAATTTTATAATTCAATATCTAATTAACAGGATGGTGTGCTGCTGTAATTATTTCGAACGTAATTGAATTGTCTGCCGCAGACAAAGGAGTTAATTTACGGACTCAGTTCGCCTGAGGTGCATTTGAAATGACACTGAACATTTTCTTAAATCGTGTTCTGAATTTGAAATGAAAAACACGGCTTGCGGCGACTTTTAGCTACAACACAATTGGTTGCGCCTTTGGTAGCTTTCATTTTTATAATAAATTAGCATTGTACAAAGAGAAATAATATACATTTTATATATTGATGTGTACTTGTCAATTTGTTAGAGACGGGTGGCTGTCCCAATTTATAATGGTATTAAATTATGGTGTATCTAACCGTTCACTTGTAAACGAAAGAGTAGCAAATTAAATTATTACTACTAATATCTGTATAGAGACTTAACGTATTTATTTAAGCAGTTACGTAGTGTTATTTCTCTGTTGAGTAGCTGATCTACGGGCCTAGAGAGCGTATAAAGTGAGATCCCGTATGAGTACCCTCGTTGCTGTGCGCCACGAAATTAATTCGGCGATCGTTTCAAGTGGCTTTAGTTGGATGACAACGTTTTAGACATTTTCTAGGATAAATCTATTTTAAAATGAAATTGAAACCTCATTTTTGACTCTTTGAGTATGATGTCCAGTGGTAAATACATTTTTAAATTATGCTTTATCTATATTTTTTAAGTATACGCAACATACCTAAGAGTATATTTTATAACATGCTAGTTCACTAAAAAGGTGTAATAAATTCTCATAAGGCATTCTAATTTTGCTATTAGGTAGCAAAAATACACCGTAAGGTTGATTTGATGCTTCAGTGTTGTTTGAATGTAGGATCTTTCCTGTTAGCTTCGTGACTTTAATCACAAATATTGATCCGCTATTGTTTTCTCTAGAGGCATCGAATGTCTCTCAATTAATTCTGTAATTACCTTTAACAACGATACAGTATTATGTTATATTAATTTTAGTAGTGCCTTGATACATTATGAAATATCTTTCATTTTGGGAATTCCTGTTTGAAATAAAACAAATGGCTACTCCCTCGTTGATTGTGAGAAAATAGGCTCTGCAATTGTATTCGTCTGGAGTAAAGGGTTTAGTCAAGAGCAAGGGCGTCATATTGAGGGTACAATAATAGTGTCAGACTTTGTTACGAATATTTCACTTGTTTGTTTGGAGTGTAAAAATAATTGATGCTTGTGTCAAGCAGCAAAAAGTCACCTTTGAGATGACAGATGGCGCTACAGGTATGACTAAAAAAACTCAAAGTAAAATTACTTTGTGTAATTTTTCTTAATCATATTCCGTTTGTTAGAAATACCTTTATTTAGTGAATACAATTGTCATTGCATGTTGTATTTTCACTACTCGAATATCGACTTAAAATGTCACAATATATTACAGTGTTCTGGTTTTGTTCTATTTCTGCCGCATCACAACTGTTTTCGAATTTTTGTTCCATCTCACAGATAATGTTTTCAAAAAATTTTGTTAGAGGAAAAGCGTTCTATATTTCTCGTGCTTGAAGCTGTACCAGGTATCTGTTACAAATATATGTATCTGGTTCTTAGATGATTTTATTCCGATTTTAAGTGGGCAAGGATTGTCCGTACGGTGTTAAATAAATAGTTTTGGCCAACCAGATTCCTATAACTTATTAACATACATTTCATGTGAACTAAAACGACAATGTAGCACTTGTTAAAGAAGTTTAGTTGCAACATAATTCTTGTTACATAGCGACAGAGAATTCACAAAGTAACCAATTATTAAGTCCACAGTAACTTTGCTTGCACTAATGATTTAGAGTAAACTTAGCATATGTCGCGATATTTTTAAATATACTTTTCATTACATAAAAAAATCTCTATTAATCATTGAATTAATCGGTTGGAACAGTAATAGCCATGATTGGCCACCCTAATATGTGTTTCTTGAATACAACACACTGCTAGCCGCTCGTGTTTGGGCCAAACGCTGCTACTATTGGCATAAACTTTTACAGCGATAGAATACAGCGTAAATTTATTTACAAATCTTGTTATTATTATCACCATCATGACAAAACGCAATGAAAAATAAATTGTATTTCAATATTACCTCTAATTAAATTAATTAATTTAATAATTAAAATTAAGTTGGATAATATAGTGAGAACATTATACATTAATTAAATATGTAACGGCTCCATTGCTGGCGTTGTGTTTAACTTTTTAGCTAAACTACCCTTGATTAATCCTGATGTACTAAAATACAATATTCTAGAGAATTGTTGACGTTCTATTAAAACAAATAACAGTTTCTCACACATCGTTATCTGCGTAATATTTAAGCCCTTAAATACATTACTTCATACGTCCATCACGTCTCTAATCCCTTAAGAGGTAGACAGAGGAGTGTAGTACACTCTCACGTTTCATCAGTTACGTTTAATTCACATACTGCTATAGGAATACAACGACGGTCGTTTAATAAAATTACAACCACTTTCACGAAGAGCCACAAATATTTGTTTAAGCTTACATAGCGAAGCGTAAACATTACGGTCGCTACTAAGTAAATAGATGACCAAACGTATCACTTACTTGTAAATTCGGATATTGTTAGGGTATGCATCGTTTAAATATGACTCAAATAACAAGGACAACCATGTGGCAATTATCTTTACGCCAGATAACGTAAGAGGTAGGCAAAGAGCACCAATTGCCAAAAAATGTTATTCTTACAGGTCTGCCGTGCATCTTTTATATTTCTCATACATGCACACTGATTTCGAAGACTTCGAACTTTGATTCCCCCATCGATAAAGAAATGTAATGTAAGGTAGCAACATAAAATTAAAAAAAAACATGAAACTACGTACACAAATCATCTCAGTTACTGGTGTTCGTTTGCGTATTAGGAGAGTTAGCGAAGTTATTAAATGTTTTAGTGATCGTGTCCAGGGAGTGTTGGTTTTCGTGACCGGATAGACGGGATTAAGGGCGTACACAGTTGGGAACTGTGCTGTGAAATATGTACGTTGAAAACTTTTTAATAGTCTGAACTATGTTCTCAAATCGTCGTCGTTATGCTGTGATCGTAAGAAACGAGTCACAATGTAGCAAAATGTTTTAATTGCTCTGACTGCTCTTTGCCGTTCACCATCATAATTATCAATTCCATTAACCATTGTATAATTCCTCTTTATAGCTACATTTTTATAGATTTTCAGTCACGTTTCTATTTCAGATTTTATAATTTTCTTTTTATAATGGCCTAAAAGTTAGACAGAATTTTTTTAAGAAATAAAAGGAAGAGAGCACCGAATGACAAGTATCTCCATTCTTACTGATGTGACATGCCTCTTCTGCTACATACATAACACTAATATAAGAAATCGTTACACTTATGTAAGAAAATAGGTCCCAGTAAAGAGAGTATTGATGTAAAGATGAGGACAATTTTAAACACCAACAAATGAGAACAAATGTGAATGGACTCTGGAACTCTTTATTTTGCCAATATCGTTTTTTTTTTTCTTTCTTAAATTAACATCTTTAAATTTACGCCTTCAAATAAAGTTTCCGTGGAAACAGAACCCAATCTTTTAATGTTTAGCATATGTATTTATATCCAATTCACATGAGAACTTTACTTGTGCGCAAACCAGCTGTCCAAAAACTATGTATGTCAACACGACGAATTCACGTCATATTGAACTGATTGTCCGAGTAAACACCTCGCTCTCACCGTCCGCTGTGTTGGTGAAAATATCAAACAATATTAGCTACCTTTTTCTTATTTACACGAGTCGTTCCTTTTTCTCACCTTAATTTGCGTCAGATTTCGGTTGCTGGCAAAAACTAGAGGCGAATTTTTTTCCAATGAATGGTTTGTGGGTCGCTGAATTAATATTATAATTTCTGAACTCGTGACGAGTGGGCTACGTGGCTCTAAGTAAGGTTACCATAGTGATAGGAAACAGAAATTTGATGTTAAACGTGAGTTATACGTTTTGACCCGATTTATTCCTCGTTTAACTCAATTATCTGTAGGTTGGTTTAATTAAGTTATTAATATTTAACTTGACTAATTGTAAGAGATATATATAATATACAGACATACAAAATATAATGTACAGACAATAACTAATACCTACGTATTATGTCGAAATTAAGCACGAATGTCCATTCTTTTTGGTTTAATTAAGTTATTAATATTTAACTTGACTAATTGTAAGGGACATATATATATACAGACATACAAAATGTAATGCACAGACAGTAACTATTACCTACGTATTATGTCGAAATTAAGCATGAATGTCCATTCTTTTTGTGTCCGCGTGGTCACGCTACGTCCGTGAAGCCGACTCCATTGTGATGTAATCCTTTGTTCCTAATAAAAGGTGGGACATAATAAAACCTAAAAACCAAGACGCGTTTAATTATTTTGACGCCCTTTGTCTGAATATTTGTTAGCAAACATTTATAATGCTTATCAGTGCTTATAGAAGCTTACAGTATCTTGATACGCGTTGAGACGCAGAAATGAGTTTACAGAAATCCTCGTGCTTCAATAAAAAAAGATAAAGGCCTTAACCTACATAGCGTTAAATCTAAGCTTAAGATTTAGATAATAATAAGTTTCACTCTACCTATATAAATTTTTTACACTACATTCACGCACAATATTTTTTTTTAATTACCATAAATTAATAAGGTAAGTTCATTCAGTAAGTTTAATTTTCATGTGACATAGTGTAACATTAGTGTAGTCAGATTTATTAGTCAACTAACATTCGTCCCTCGATTAACCTTAGGTTATATTCTTATTATCATTATATCGTTAGCTTCTCTATGAGTCGATGAGCAGGAGCTCACTAACATAAAGCAACGTGCAACATTTGAAACCGGCTGCAGTGTTCATTTCGTTCTAAAATATGTAAATAAGAATCACTCTCAAATTTTGAAAAAATCGCAAAATCCTTTTATAATAAACGCGACGGTAAACGAATAAGCTCATAGGCAAATAGCCCACAAAAATGCAGCTAATAAGGGTACGTAAATACATATGTATATAAAATGTAATCTATGCCGGGCCGGTGAAAGAATACTCCGACAATACGCCGGGATACCAGGGTGTCATATGAAACGACTAAGCCCGGCGTTGACTGGGCACGGCTACATTCGTGCGAGAAACCATGCTCTACGATCCCCATTCCGTAGGTTCAGCGTGGAGATCATGGGTAAAAGCCCCTCAAGGAGGATTATGAACAGCAGTGGACTTAGATTGAGGATGATGATAATAAAATATGTATACATACTGGATCCACGTAACAAGATTTACAACAAGGGTTAATCATCGTTAAAATACGATATATTAAGCAAAATTAATCATACTAACCTTGTAAGAAATATAATGAAAAACTGTGTACTAATGGCATTGAAAATAAACAGCTCCTTAACTTCGAATGAGGTCAGGGGTGGAAATTGTTGCTTCTCAAAATTCGCAGTTACATTTTCCCATTATACTTTAATTTCGTTAGCAACTGTTATAAAATATTCCTCAATATAGATATTTTTGTGCTTAGCGGAAATGATAAGAAATGTAATCGTTTCTAATTGATTTTGAGTTGGCTCTCGTGTAATATAAATACACCTATTATACATATACATACATGCAATATGTAGAGATGGGTCCCAGTTGCATGGCTGGAAAACATATGTTGTATGTGATATACATTTTAAAGTAGTAACAAATTTTCGCTAATCACATTTTTGTATAAGCTTGCTCATTTTAATAAAACATTAAACTATTAAACGGAGACTACATATATAATGGATATCGAGAAACGTGTTTCATGTGAGCTATTGCTCTTTGGTATATTTTTATATAAGTTAATAAAACTGATCTATTGGTCTACACGGGTATTGATGTTACGGGCTACGATGTGTCGCAACATGTCACAGTCACGAGAGTAGAAATTGTCGGGTAGAATTGTGCAGGGCCGCCATAAAATTATTACAAGTTGCTTATATTACATCCACTCTAGTTATTTGGTTGTTTAAAAGTCGAAATAAGCGTTTCTTGTCTTGTTCTTGTTTTTAAAATAAAACGTCGACAAATAAGCTATTAAGCAACGTGATGATAATTAGTTTACGCGAACGCTCATGCAGCCAGAAAAAATGTTTTAACTCTATCATAAAAAACGTCATGCAATAAAGCATGAAATATATCTCAGAGGAAAACATTTTTCATACTCACTTGACTGAACGATGCCGTTACGATGCTTACTACTTTTAATATTAGTAATAAGGATGGCTTTCTTAACCATGGTCATTTTCTATTACGAGCTATATATAGCTAATGGTACTTTTTTTCAAGTCCCTTTCTATTCTAAGTGGACTTAAGCGGTGATTATTACGGTCGTAATTAATAGTAGTCAATGTTATTAACTATTAGTCTAATGGCAATAAAGTGCAAGATACAAATACGATATCAAATATTTAATAAAGTAGACACTAATAACTATTATGTTATAATAATACTTTTGTAGACAATTAGCTTCATTCAGAATTTTAATATAGAATAAAGCCTCTGTTTGATAAACGTACATTCAATGTTTTCGTGGTTCGCATTTCCTGTTACTGGGGTAGGATATCGGGGAGTTGTACGACTACCGATCAAGCTCAAACTAATTCAAACTATCTTCCAAACTTCCTCTGGTCATCCCTTTTTCAGGTTCTCGCCGTCCGCTTAGATTAAATTTGTTTTCACCGCAGTTGTACTTGAAGATGGTCAGTAAAGGTTTTGTGGGGAAATATGCAGGTTACATTCCCACTGAATATTTATTAAAAAAGTAAGAAAATATGCCAGCAAAAACTTTTTTGCGTACGTACTTATGATATATTTATAGAACATACATGGAGAAAAGACACCTAAGTGTTCTTTGGAAATAGAATGTACCTAAGTTTTAATGGTTAATAAATCAAAAACTTTTTTTGTAAAGAATCTGTATTTTGAAGTGAAACTTCTTTGCTGACGGAATGAAAAATTTTCAAGCGTTACGAAAAATTTAAATCACGCCTGTATTACCCGAAGAGGTAGGCATAGGAATACAATACAGTACCATGTTTCATCAATTACACTCAAGTCGCACCATAGAATATAGGGTAAGTCTATTGTCATACACCGGGCACAAATCGAAACCCGAACCCGGGACCTTTCGCTTAGCAGTCGCGCTTGCAACCCACTCCACCAACGAGGCAGTAAAGTAAATTCAGCGAAATCATTGTGATATTGCAGTCAAAACACTTTAAAAACATATCATATATTATGAAAGTACTTTGGAAGAAGGCTAATTCGTTAATCTTTCTTTGAACTGTAGACATCTGCGAGTACGTAGTTAAAAACAATTTACTTACTCTTCTGCTTCTTCTCAAGTTAATCTCTATTGTGCGACATAATATCATTTTTTATTGTTTAACAGAAGATACATCACGGCAACCATAATGTACTTATAATATAAAATAACTAAACATAAAATTCGAAATGAGCCGTTCGTGCCAACATTCAAAAATATATAATATTACTAGCGGACCCGGCAGACGTCGTCCTGCCCGGAAAAGCAGCGCCACATTCAATATGATATTTTAATTTTAATGTGATTTTTTTTAATTTTGCTATTACG
>DWED01000869.1:0-10134 GCA_018245795.1 Protelbella ruficauda | reverse complement strand
ATCTAAGTTAGAAAAATCCAATAGTACCCTACCCGGGATTTGAACTTAGGACACAGTAATTATGAGTAGTATCGCGTGCAACCACTAGACCAATCGAGTCAATCATTATAATTATCATCAACGACCCTAAGAAATAGAAGAGTGCAGGCCTTAGACTGTTACTAGAACTTTCCTAGACTAATTTTAAAACAAATTTGCATAGGCTCATGAATATGGATTGACACAGACGTCCCTGTAGAGTATTTAACTATCCATATTTGTGCCAACGAGGGATATTGTGTCGTTTTGTTTTCGTATTTCACTAACAGCCGTCATTCTTCTCGGTGTCCTCGCTCGTTTAAACTCAATAACATAATGATTCGTAAACATCCACAACTAATTGAGACTGTATTAAATTAACATAACGTTATGCTTATATTTCCTCGAAGGGGTAGGCAAAGGACTGGTACCCCCATGTTTTACCAGTTATTTTATACGTCTCATTGAATAGCGTATGATCCTATTATCATGCATTAAAAATACAATACTATATATTTACCGGTTTTTCAGGGTTATTATCATTATACTGTTACGTCAGCTCCTTTACGGGGCAAGCAGAGAGCAGCGAGTGCCAAATATCTCTATCATTACAAACCTGCCGCAATTCTTCCACATTAATTACTGTCGTCATACAGGGGGCGGTTTTTATAACTTAATTAGAAAAGCAATCACGTTCATTCGTGACAGAATTTCATTCAAATACATTAGAGAATGGAAGTCCTTCAAATATCCGTTCAAAAACAAATATCCGGATAACACTTATCACAATATAAGTGAACACGGTCTGATAACTGCCAATATCAGATACCGCGGCCGCTGTAAACATGGACGTGATTTGATAGTAGCTGAATAGATATGTTCAGACATTTAAGGGATTTTTGTCAAATTGGCGCATAATTACACAACGTATTCTACATTTGAATTTGTGGTGACGGCAGCTACTTGTCATTTTTACGTTATATTCACATGATCATCACTATTGTACCCTTCTCACCTTGACGAGTACCATGTTTAACATACATATGTATATCTGACCAACCAGGAATCGAACCCAGCTATGTGTGCGCAAAGTTGACACAGTGGATATTTATATCAAATGGTTAGTCAATACAGCTTCATCTGCAGTAAGATCACCGCACCTATCAATGACACGAAACTTATTGCTCACAGTGATATGTTAACAGGTGTGGTAGACCGACACAATAGCACATAAAACGTTCCAACTTTGTAGTCAAGGTTGGCACATCTCTGACCAATCTAAAGTGGAACATGAGTTCTATTTTATAACGTCTCAGGCAACCATCATTGTCAGCTTATATAAGTCTGCTGGACATAGGTCATCTCTAACACTGACCTTAGTTAATAATCACGGGAATTCTTTATTTTTTTTTCAAAGGTACCCACACCTCGAGGGAACGTCTAACGTTTATTTCACAAACAGACCTAGTTTTACTAACTGTTACCATTAATAGCTGATCGTAACCAATGTTTATTGTAACAAAGCGTTCCTTGATTGCCGTTTAGTGCAGACAGGCGATCATAAATCATCACCAATATCAATAATAGAAATGCGAAAGTAGGACTGACTGCCTGCTGCGTTCCTAATAACCCAGATAACGTTTAAATTATCAGCCAGCGGCTAGCGACGAATTAAATTTTGTCATTAAAATGTAAAAAAAATTGTCTTCTATTAAATTTTTTATCCTTCTTTGTTTAATAAAGTGTTTAGTACTTATCTTGGATTTATATTGTCCTTAAATCTTTCGACTACTTCGTGGTATTTGCTGCTTTAATGAGCATGGACTCATATACATTTATTATCATTATAATCATCATCGACATCATTGTTACCATCAACTTCATCATCATTATCAAGAATCTGCGCTCTGTTGCTAGCAGTCTTGAGCTTTTACATTTTATTCTACCAATCCATGTAATATTGTATAAAGATTACTTTATGTATCATAGACATTATTTTAAATGACTACGAAGTTTAAAATCTATACACACTTTCCAAAACACACCACCAACTTTCAAAGATGGATGCAAAAACCTTACTCTATGCTTTGCTGAAAGTGCCTTTAAACACGTCTGCAGACAAATGCAATGTGCATGGTGAAGTAAATGCTTACTCATCCCATCCATCCATTAGCCTTTACAACTCCAGAGTTGGACATATGTAGAGATCCATTAATCGACGCCATTCTTCTTTTAAGGTCGTTAGACCACCTGATACAAGGAGTACCTATTCTCTTTTTACCCACTCTTATATGAAACACTAGTCCAACGGGAATATCAACGTCCTGTCTAACTTTCAAGTATTCCACTCCCGGTTTTCCGACCTTAAGGGAATAAGAAGACTGAAATTACAATACAAATGAACCTTCTTATTGCTAATAAACAAGCCGTAACAATAAATATTTCATAATATATTTACTGCACTGTTGCATCGGTTTAAGAACGTAAGAACTCAGACACTGACCGATTTGATACACCGCGAGGGGTAGGCGATTAGCGATGAATTATTTACATCGCTTGTTAAAACACTACCAAAATGTCCGTCTGATACAGGGTTTACATATTTTTCAAGAGAGGTTCCTTTTTTGGTGTATTAAATTCCATATAATCGATAGCCTAAATTGCTAGACTGGTAGTGTAAGAATCAGCGTCCAGTTTCGGGAATCCTGGACTCAAATAACCGCCACACCTCTGTCTTTACAAAATTATGTGCATTTCAAGCCTACATATCACTTGAAACGGTGAAGGAACACGTTGTAAAGGAATCTTCACGCCATAAGTTCTACGTAATGTTCTCGCAAGATGTGTAAAATCTGCTAATAAGGAATTGATCAGCGTAATAGACTCTAGCCTTGACCCTTCTCATTCCGAGAGATGACCCACTTCCAATAATGGTACGATAAAAGGATTAATGATGTAATTACCACAACTGATGGTATTTTATTTATTTTTTAAATTTGGGTGGTATGAATGTGCAATATGCAATACCATTGGGTTATAAATTTTTAACGTGCCTTTATTATTATCTAGTTTCCAAAAAAATTTAATAGTAGCCATAATTATTATCTCATTCTCAATTTTATCGACACTCGATTTTGTTACGACAACGGCACGAAGAACGCAATGTCAAAGTGGACTAGTCAGCGTCATGAGTCTTTGCCAAGACCAATGTATTGTGGTGAGCGTTTTTGTGTAGATGACTGCATAGGTTTCATAATGTATTAATGAATACTGTATTGGTTAAATTATGTATTGGTTTTTCGCCTGTAGTTCTTTTCGGGATAGCCCGACTATTCTAAGTCTTACGCGAGGCCTGGAAGTTTTTCACTAGTTCTGGACGATCAAAAATATTCCTACTATCCAAAAATATACGTGAGATATACCAGTGCATAATTTAAATATGTATATGTGTAGAGCCTAACGAAATCTTTATAGCAAAACATTTTTTTTTCTAAAATTAAAAATTACTGCCTCGCCTGCCTGCAAGATACTAACTACTGCCTTGTTGATCGAGTGGTTACAAGCGAGATTGCTGATCGTAAGATCCCGGGTTCGAAACCCCGAGTCGGATACTGTTAGATTTTCTAGTAAAAATATTTAGAAATAGCTTGGAGTCTGGATTTGTGCCCTGTGTACGGAAATAGGCTCACCACCTACTCCATGATTGGACGCATAACGTAACTGGTGAAACGCACGAGTGTCCTAAACTCTTCTACCTACCTCTTCGACGATTACAAGCGTGATGTTGCGTTTAAAAATTAAAAGAAAATATATTTATTCATTACGCAGTATCTATTCATTTTTTGGCATCTGAAAACATTCGTTAATTTCAAATATTTGTTACGATAACAAAAGAGAAAAAGAAATGAAAAACATTTACTATCAGTAAGAAAAATTTTACACTGTTTAAAAAAAATTTAATTTTGTCATATGTAATTGGGTAACTATACTAATTAACTTTTCTATTACTATGCACGAAGTGAATTTTTGTGAAGTCATAAGACAATTTCAATTAGATGGATTTAATATTTTTTTTTATTTTTTAATTAAGGAACACAATGAATTATAAAAATAGTGAAAATTTAATTTATTGATACTTGTGAACATAGCAATTAATTACTGTTCTATTCATGGAGATTAAGGTATAGACTAGATATATATCCTAGTTTAGTTATAGGTTTTGTTTTGATTTGATAAAAACAGGCTTTACCCTAAATTCAACTATCGATTCAGCAAATCAACTTAAATATTTTTAAACTTTTTTCAAATCTAAGATGTAGGTGTTTATTTCTTAAACGAAAACCTATAAGGCTATTGCATAAATCAATGTCAAAGGTTTTTCTAAATAAAAGATGAGGACTTTATTTTGTTTTTTGTTCAAATTGTTATCTTAAAGAACTGGTGCTTATGTCATAGTTGCATACAATTTTGAAATAAAAACACGTCAAGAGGATTGACAGCACCACGGATTCTAAGCCAAGAAATTTACATCTTTCAGCACACAATAAAGCCGTTGACAAAATGCAAATAATGTTTTACTTACGTGTTCGTCATTACAGCTTTTGTAAAATTAAAAACTTACACTAGTACTCAAAGAAAACAAAATTGTCCGAGTTTTTTTAGAATAATATGTAAAGAAGAAAAGTTTAGTTTTATAAAAAGTCTCTGGGCATATAAAAATATTACGAGCCCATTATTCACGAAACACTTTTCCGTGAAATAATAAAAAAACTTCAGTTCTTTTTCGAACTGTCACTTTGCGCGGCAAATTCGTGTTTCGAACGGCGTCGGTTTCGCGCGCTCGTCGCAATCAAACTGCGGTGGACGCCAACGAACACCTGATTTAATATGGCGGCAAAACATACGCACATGTTTTATATCAAACCTCTTATAACAAGTTGTATTATTGAACGGTGTGTAATAGCTATCTTAATTTTTGTAACATGATTCACGAATTACGTAGCTTCCCGCAATAGCAGTCTACTGGTAATAATGACAAGTTCTCGAATAATAAAGACAATTCCAATAATAGATATGTACTTCCTTAAATAAATGTATTAATAGTCCAGCCTGTAATTAACAAAAATTAATTTAAAAAATTATATATATATATATATATATATATATATATGTTTTAGTGTTTGTGTTTTATTTACTTCTATAGATATAATGAACATATTATGTACACATTTCTTTTACGAATTTGCGCTTCCTGTTCCAACAACCTAACAACATTGTTTTGTCAAAAATTAAGATAAGGTAATTAATTGGTTTTTTTTATAACCAATGTAATGTTCAATAAAGATTCATAAATGCATGTGATACATGAAATGTTATTGGTTACAAACATCTTAAGACTAAGAATATATAAAATAACAATAAATATGAATTTTGTGTTGAAACATATTATTAGTCATTAAGTATATCCCAAGGTACATTTATCTTACACATTATTATTATTATTCGAAGACGTCTCTGTCAAAATGTCGTTACTATTTTTCTATTAACTTCTGCGATTTATTATTATTATTGTAAAAACTATATAAAAAATAGTCATGTTCCTCTCTAGAGCACCACTGCACCTATCTCCGCCATCAATCAACTGCCCTTGCAATGTCACGATCTAGACTACAACGCTGTGCTAATTCTGAGTTCTCGAAGTATTCCTAGTTAAACATTTTTTATTTGTTTCTCGCCACGTTGGTAACGACTTCTTAATTATATTGAACAAACATGTATAGTACAACTTTATCAAACGCATTTTCATTCAAAAATCAAATGCAGTTGTTGTAATTGCTTTTGACCAACTGACAATGATTTATTATTTTATCATTCATATATATCATGAAGAGTAACTCTAAAAACATAAATATTCATCATCATCATCATCATGACCCAGTCTCAAGCCACTCGTGGATACAGGTCTCTCCTAGGGTTCTCTCGCGTAATCCCGAAGCTGGGTCTGGTGGATTAGGGATCGAAAAGTGATAGTGGATAAGGGATCTGCTGCACGTTGCGCATCCGCGGCTAGGACATTTAGCCACGGTTGTAATACTAAACAACATGAATAATATTCTGTAACAAATACTTCAATGCTTAAAAAAGATTTTAATATACACCTAAATTACCAGACACATTGTTTCCGTTAAGGTCGCGTTCAGAGTTCCACCTCAGTAGTGGACTAACAAAAATTTTAAGTTCACTCTATATAGTCTAAATAAAAAAACGTCTTTTTACAATTTGTATAAGAAATAACAACGTATTCGTTACATTATCTCCAGTCATATAAGTACGGATTTCGCATATACTCCTTTAATATTGGGCCAGGTTAGGTTGGTTTAGGTTAGGTTGGCTTTAGTTAGGTCAGTTCAGATTAGATTAGGTTGGTTTAAATTAAATTACTTTACCGTCTACCCGGTGTTACAAGTGCAAAGACATATGTACGTCATGAACTCTACTACTAAGACCTAATAACATTCCTTTCAGTTCACTGTATTGATAAAATTGAATACCAAAACGACCAGTACTACATTAAATCTGTTAGCAAAATCTTCCGTTATATTTCGTAAAACGTTGATTCGATGCTTCACTTGAGTCAATGGACCGTAACTACAGTCCTATGCAATTTATACACAAAGAACCAATATCTATTGAGCTTGGCTCAGTTATTTCGCACAATAGCTACATAGAGTCATTGTCGATGGCTAGACGGCTCAATTCGGCTAACAACGAAGTCGCTACGTACAATACAATCGGAACACAATCGGCTAATTAATGTACCGACTAACTCCGGCAAATACCTTCTTTGAAAAATATACATACATACAAATTTGGCATTATACCATCACGACAGGTCATAGAGTTCCACCCTAGGAGATCCCACCGAACGTTGTGGATAAGAAGACACTTCCGTTTTGACCGACAATATTAATAAAGGATATAAAAAAGTTACAAATTTTTAAAGTTTCAATCATAGAAATTTTGAAGTTCTGAAGTTTAAATGATTTGATTAATAATAAATACCGCTTCTTATGATACATATACTTGAAATAGGATACAAAAAACGAAATTAATGCAACTGATTCCACAGGGATATTTAGTACCCCGTGCTCTCTGCCTACGGCCTACTTGTAATAAATATTTAATTATCTAATTCGTGGGCTTATGACAAATATTCAATATTAATTGATGCTAAAGTAATACTAATAATAATATCACAATATATTTTGCATCAGTCACGTCGACCCAATGCGGTTTTCCATACATATTACATAAACACAGTGATATTGGAAATAAATAAATTAGTCACCAGTCGATATTAGTAACCCTAAGAATAGTGCAATTTTAATTAATAGCAAAAATACATAAATGAAGATGACAAACTGAAATGCTATATGCTTTTTGCCTTGCCCATTACTCATTTTGAAAAGAAACCCGTGACTAACAGGGGAATGATCGACCGATGTCGACGTCGATAATAAATTAAAAATGTAGTGATTTCGTTCAATTCTACGATCTTCTCAAACTATAATCAGCTTCACGTTATCGTTTACATCTATACATAAAATTAACACACTTAGCGTAGTTGATTATATATAGACGTTCCTTCTTTTTTTACATCTGTCGCAGAACCGATAACAGCTGGAACAAACGTGTTCTGGAGTGGAGGCCACGTCTTGGTAAACGTAGCGTAGGACGCCCTCCAGCTAGGTAGAGTGACGATATACGCAAAGTGGCTGGCAGCGGTTGGATTGGAAGAGCTGAAGATCGAACTCAGTGGCGTGCTATTGAAGAGACCTATGTCCAGCAGTGGACGATGACGGGCTGATAGTGTATGAGTGTGTCGGTGTATGTATTACTTTTTATCTTTAATTTTTATATATATTATAATGTAAATTCAAATATTAATAACTGATTTTCCTAACTTGAATTACTCATTAAGTAACTCGAGCTCTAGATTTGTGCCAGATGTATGGCAATAGGCTCATGTTCTATTCCGTGATGCGTCGTAGAACGTAACCGATGAATCATGACAGTGTGTTACACTCCTCTGCTAACCTCTTCCGGAAGATACAGACGTGATATTATGTTACATTATCTACATAGCTAACAATATCAATTAACAGAAAAATACCCACATATATTACCTAGCAGGAATGAAGCAAAGATATGTACGTTCGTAGAAACAATTCCTGATTCTCTAATTGCTTAATTGTACTCCTAATTGCCGTTGTCCCGTTAATATTATTCAGGTCACGGAGGATAATTAATATAGATCTTGGACTGGAAACCTTTATGGAATCTATGGGTTCCTTTTGTTGGTATTCGACTTTGTGCGATTTAACCGCTTTCGTCATTATCGTACCCCATTACCTAAAGCCTACTTGAAAGATGGATTGCTTTTCCCATTCCTTTAACAATCTAGAATGTGATGATTTGACTATATCGGCACAGGTAGGTAAAGTTCATTTTTTTAATTAATTGTATATACTATGAGTTACTATTCTTTGACTTATTGTAAATGGCGACATTTATAAATGTTAAAAAAGCACTTCTGAAAAATGTACGTTGTATGATGTAACGGATGTGACTTGTTATTTCATCAACGTTTATTACCTGCATACAAACTTTATCATTGTTTAATTGGATTCTCTGTAATATTTAATAAGTACCTAATATCTTAGTTCATTGGCCATTTGAGTATATTTTCTCATCATAACCCGGGGAATTCAGGGAATCGGATTATTGAATTGGACCTTATCATTTAGTTCTGACGGGTGTCCATATTATCAGCTTCAGCCTATAAAATGATAATAAACGTCCAATCCTAAAATTGATGTGAGCAATAAGCATATTAAATATTCAATTGATACAGTCATAACACATTATTGATATGAATTCTGAATGCTGACAATCAATTGCTAATTTAATATCCAACCAGACACAATGATTGTCCTCAATAGGCTCCGCGTTTGGTGCAACGTTATTAATTATTTATTTGGCTGAATAATCTTAAAACCTTGACCTTTATTCCGTTCTTAACATTTAAAAATAATATTCACATGATGACATTCGAATTATAAAATGAATTATTTCCTATTTAAAAGAAACCTCCAATTAAAATTCTATTACTAATCTGTATTTTGTCTTCAAATACATAGCTTTAAATAATTTCCACATATTTTTAAATTCAAACAAATAACGTCATTTTTCTTTTTTAGCTGAGGTCGATGTAAAGTCTGTAAATATAAAATGACTTAATATTTGTGTCTTCTTTCAGTTTTTTAAAAATTATAGAAAAAAAATACTAAATATTTTTTACAATATATATTTACTTATTACTATACTACTACTATTATTATTAATATACTATTACTTACTTACTTAACTTTTTTAACTTACTTTACTATTGTTATTAATATACTATTAAATATATGCAAGCAGCTGTTTGAAATTCGAATATGTTGAACGCGTGTAAAGGGACCGGCAAGAAATTTAAAAAAAGTCGCTTTCTATGAAGAAACATAATTTGACTCAAAGTATATATTGAATGACACAATTAAATATAAAGCATAAAATCAGTAACTTTAGAAAACGCGTAAATAGAAATGGTTTTTAATGTAGTCAGTCGCATGTAGCAAGTGAGTGACACTTTTTTCTTGTTTTAAATACTTAGATATAATTTCTTTATTTCAATGTAGCTGTGACACGGATATTTTCATAAACAGTTCATTCACCCGTAACATTTTAAATGATAGCTAGCTTATGCCCGGGAGTCATATGTCTGGCCTGTAATAATGTAGAAATGTCTCTATACCTACGAAATTGTTACTTTTCTTAATATTCAAAATTCATCTCAATATTCAAACTCTCTGTAGATTTATTTGTCTGCATATATTTCTACCACTACAAAATATTAATCAGGACAATGATGCTTTTATTTGAATATTAATAAATTGTGATTAATAATACGATAAACTATTGGAATAATAAATAAATAAACTAGTGGCGTGCGAGGAGAGGCTTATATCCAGCAGTAGACGGGAGTAGGTTGATGATGATGATGATGATGATTAA
>DWED01000868.1:0-10137 GCA_018245795.1 Protelbella ruficauda | reverse complement strand
AGTGACGATATACGCAAAGTAATTGGCAGAAGTTGGATGCGACGAGCTCAAGATTGAGTTCAGTGGCGTGGTATTGGAGTGGTCTGTGTCCAGTAGTGGACGGAGATAGGCTGATAATGATGATGATTAATTACGATACTTGAGCAAGTAATAGTTATAATCATAGTAAATCTATTTTTCGTATCGTATTCTTTAAATCGGCCTTCGATTATAAAAATACCGCTGTTTAATAGCAGGAGCGGGTACAAGTTGAACTTTTGCAGCTTGCCCGGAAACTTGTATACCTACTACGTATATATGTAATTGTTGTAGTTTGTAGGTAAATGGACACTCTGAATCTGCGTGGGACCAAAGAAGACATCAGTCCTTCCTCCAGTTTCGGTTCCAGATGTAACAATATTTCTCAACAACTGGACATATCAAGAATTTCCACTATAATAAACTTACAGACTATTATTATACACTTGAGTATAATATGACGAAGCCCTATATATATATATATATATATATAGTTACCTGTCTTGCCTTATTTTAAAAATCTATCGCATACAAAAATAAATTACGCTTTAAATCTAAAAAACTAGCATAAGCCAGTTGTGTTGGTGCAATAAATTTTTCTAGTAACAAGTGTCGCGCGCCCTCCCTGTCTAAAATGTATTCTATTTAATCGTTTTTTGGCCGCAACGAGAGTAGGCAGTCAAGTGAGCGTGTCTCAATTTGTTTGATTGCTGGTCACGTGGCAGCGAGACGAGGGTTCGAATTATTTTAGTACTCGATTGGGACACTTGTAACGTACTTATTCAATTAAATTTATACATCATTCTGGAGATTATTAGAGGAGGTACAATGTCACTGCTTTAGACGAGCGAGTGGTGGCGAGGTAAAAATTTTTATCGTAATAATAAGACCTACACTTTTATAATTGACATATAATTTTTCGATTTGTGTTGCATGGCATGATTGGCTGCGATCGCTGATCCCATAGTTTTGCATACCTCCCAATGGTTCCATAAAAGGCTAAATAGACTTCATTTTGGCAGACAAACGGTACATAATTACGATGTAGACTCAAAATTGGAAAATTGAACAAACAGTGGACGGGATTCATCGCTCAAACCTATGGTTGAAACCGACAACCGCTGGGAAAGAAAGGTCATCGAGCTTGGGTCGCCTTTCTATCAGGTGATCTGCTGACCTTAAGAAGGCAGCGGGACAGTTGAAGTTGAGGAGTTGAATTCTTTGGTTTGTAATAACCTCGCATTCATCACATCATCATGGAATACATCAGTTATAACTCAATTTCGACAATAAATTCAATATTAATCTAAACGGAAAATTTCTAAATGAATCTAAGACTGCAATCGATCGAGCAATGAACCCCACCGCCATTGGGTTGGAGGTACGTCTGAAGCACATCAAATAAAACGCGAACGGAATGTCAGCGGCCTCCCGGGAGTACGCTACGTGGCACGCGTCAGACCTATCGCAAACACAAGTAGATCGTTAGATAAATTTATGGATTCCGTAAGGACAGACAAATGGGTTAAATTTCGCATAAATACTTCCAAAGATTTTTTTTTCGTTAGCCTAAAGCAAGGAACTATTAATCAGTAAATTCAGAGTCACTACACTAGAAGCTTGTTTTTTAAGACTATTAATATTATACAAAATAGACACATATCTATGATCAATCATTTTTAATAGTTCTCTGAGTACAACTACTGTTTCATTACGTACAATGGACATTCCCATTTTTTTCTTATATTTCAGCACTTTTACAGACACACAATTCTTATATAAGTGTAAGAGTTGTAAGATTACAGTTGAAATTTCCCCTCGTTCGCGTTCTAAGGCTTACATCCTGGCAACCCTGACTTTTCAAAACAATATACGTTTAAAATATGAACATCTATACTTACTATCTTAAAATCTTACACACCCTACTGTTTTCCACGATATTCTTAAAGTATGCTCTTAAGAATTGTAATATTCACTTTGTGATAATTTACATTTTAATAGAACGCAACAAACATTTTACGCATACACTTATACTACTACTACTACTACCATACTGCGTTAGATACGCATTTTTTTAAGTAATCGATGGATATCTATACATCTGTTAATGTCATTTAGTGCTCAACGTAGGGAGGTTTCAAAAGCAGAGTTTTTTTTGCTTAAATCGGCTTTAAGGTTTCCAACGAGATTTAGTAATTATTGCCTAACAATAAAAACCTAATCCCACTGCCTAATATGAGCCAAGTATTGAAAATCTCATGACAATTAATCACTAGCAATCGATCTTCCAAATACCGACCACGAGCGATATTTTTTCAGTTTACAGATTGCTTTCGGTCTGCCAATATTTTTACTCATTATTTTAGTAACTATTGATGCTTGGAAAAAAATTGATATAATAACTTTAATAAAATAAAATAAAACTGATATAATAACTTTAAAAAGTGATATAATAACTTTACAATTTACAATTTTTTTTTAAATTTAAAACATACAACTTTCATTAAAAGTTCTAATTTACTACAATAGTAGGCAGCATCAAAGGATTTCACAGTGTTTTAAAGGAGTTTACAATTAAAAAAATGTTTTTTAAAGGAAAAGTACATCTATATGTGTTAGGTGGATAAAGTAAATATCACACCTAAAAAGATAAAGTATTGACATTCGCAATACATATTTAGAAAAATCTACGATATTACACTTTTTATTGATCCTCAACTAATAAGCACATATAACAAAGAGTTAAAAAAATTATATCGATATAATTTTGAGTTCCATATATTTAAGTAAATATGAAATGAAAAACCTTTCTAAGCTTTAATTTTCTATTTCTATTACATATTTATTTTAAATCGAATGCGTACCAACGCACGCTTCACACTAGTTTAGTGTCTGTTCGACGCGATCCCTCTGCTGTCACTCACTAGCAAACAATTAGTGACTTGACATTAAAGTGTCATGTAAAGTGTAATCGATGTGTCCAAAATTTCGATGCACGTGACCGGCACGCGTTAGAATTTGGGGAGTTCACCCTAAAAAGGCTGAAACCAACCAACTTTGACCTGCCAACTCTATTATATCTGCTCTGAAAAACAAGAAGAAATGAAGCGATGCAGGTCAACCATTTCTAGCGCCCAACGTAAGGTAAGCTTGTGTTCATTTTTTTTTTCTTATTGTTAAATATTTTTTGAGAAGGAAATTTAGGTGTTTTTGAAGAAGTTGAAACACTTACAAGTGCTTTTACTTCGGATGAAAGAGAATAGAAGTGTTATGACGAAATAACATTTTTTGAAACCACGTCTTCTCTAGACTATATATAACACCCATTTCAAGTCACATCCATTAATACTACTGCCAATTTAATAAATAAAATATACAACTCTTATTTAGCTACGGAGAGTACTGATCATATTAAAATAGTCAGTATTAAAACCCTTGAAACTACAAAACTCAAAGTTAAAATCGTTGCGGCAATTCTAAGTCGAAAGTATCAAAAAGTTTAGCACAGATTATATACCACATTTTATAAGCATAATATATTTCTTAATGTGTAAAAAGTGTGTTTAATATCATTCAAAATATCATTTTAAAATACATGTAAGTTCGATGGCACGCGCTGCACAACATGGACTATTGCACGTTTCTTTCTAGTTTCAGCGGTGTTCACCGCTAACGATAAAATGATTTTTTTATACCCACTTCGTGTGATTAGCTCCATTTTGTTACTCATTTCTTATTATACCTTTAATATACGATTATAACCTCAGGCCGGGAAAATTCAAAACCGAACGGTTTTAATCACACTTCAAAGAATCTTCAATTGGTTAATCAACAAAATTACAAAGCAAAAACACAATTTTCTTTAATAAACTGCACATTAAATAAAATCAGGCCGTAGTACTTTGCACGGTAATTCTAATATCGCGGAACATTTGCGACTTGAGGACGCGTGCGCATTAAAATTCAAGCCGCATTGAATCTAAAGGGAATATAGTATAAGAGACCAGTTTAACCGAATTGTTATCCGTGGGGTTTAATTATGTCTTTGTTGAGGAAAAAGATAAGAGAATAATTCATGAGAAAAAACCCTAAGGGATCTCCTGGATGAATTCCGTGTTCGGAAACCAAAACTCGCGAATATACGATCCCTATGTTACAGAGACGTCGGTGTTTGCGAAGGAAATAATTACTGAATTGCGTTCGACTTGCTTTTGCACTAATTGTGATAATGTAGTATGTTATGACGAAACGATTCTTTAAATAGAAAACAAGGAGGTATTCTATGCTACTGTGCGATATGTCTCAGTCAATAGGTACCCTCTTCGTTTAGCTACAAACTTACCTGTGTATTCATGAGAATATTTAAACAAACATTAATAATTAACCCAAATCAAATTAAAATATACAATGTTATGATCATTACCATTCTCGTCATTCAAACAAACTTCAAACTTCTAAGATCCGTTAGAAGACGTAGAAGTTAATTTTAAATGCAAATGACACTATCCATTGTATACAACACCAGTTTGGATACAATAAACAAAATGCGTTCATTTATCGCAGAGCAGAGAAAGAAAGTAAGACGATAAAAGCTCGCGAATCGCAAACCATAAAGCGTTGATCCATCTCGAAAATTCCTTCACAATCGAAATACAGGTCGCAAATATATTGTTCAATCTCCATGCCGTAAACTTGTACCATTTATCCCTCGCCCGGTGCCAGTGATTTCTTCTTAATATTTTATTTACGAGATTAAGCCAGTCTCGCTGCCGGCGCATCGTTAGAGCCTCTTTCGTCCATTACATCACTTTATGATACTATTTCGCACGAGAACTTCCAGTAGCGAATAAAATGGTTGACAGTCCCACGTCGGTCGCGCGAACTTGCCAAATTGGTTTTTTCGGAGCAAACGAGGTTCGCGGAAGTTTTGACAATAAATTGGCCGTAATGTGTGGATTGCGTCGTTCTGTCCGTTCATACGTCAACGTGGAACTGAGCTACAACTGATTTAAATATGAGTTGAAACGGAAATTCCCGATATTATATATTCATTGACTGCCTACCTCGTTGGTTAAGTAGTTGCAAACGTGACTATTGAGCGACAGGTCCCGGGTTCGATGCCCGGTTCGGGTACTATTGGGTTTTCTCTATCTTGAAATTCCTAGTAGTAGTTAGGAGTCTGAATTTTTTTCATACAAATTATAATGTTCTTGTCAAACAATAATTTTAAGATTCAAGTCAGCGGACAAACACATAATTATATTATATGAAATATAACATATGTATATAATGATATAGTACATTCTCCGGCTATTTGAGCAATTGTGCTACAACGATTGATCATGAGGTAATATTGAGACGTGAATAGGAATTTTTTTTTTTTATTTATTTACTACCACTCACGCGAAATCCATACCGGACTTTGTTCTTCGTGGCTCCATTTTGCATGGAACTGCTCTCCTAACTTATATACTGACGTGAATGGCGTGTACCACACTGGAGGTGATACCTATTCGCATGACTAAAAAGCCGCAAGTCAAGTAACCCGTTGGGACTTTGAACTTTTCAACCTCTCATTCTTCTTGCTTTGTTGTGACTATTCTCTCCATTTGCATAACAGCGACTCAGTGAGAGGACAATGCAACACAGAATATGTTAAATTATTTAACAAACCTGAACCATATGTCCTGGAAGACAGCAGTACCAACAATGGTACATTTATTATTTCCCGTTTCAATTAACACCACAGTTACTCTGTTAACATGTTACTTTATATGTTACATATTAACTAAGATACCTATCTTTATATTTTTAGATGTGAAAGAAGCACGGCAGATCTGCAAGGATAGAGATATCTGGCACTCTCGTGCTCTCTGGTTACCCCTTAAGGGACCCGGCGTGAAAATATGTATGTATATCTTTAAGGTTTAAAGCGCGGTTCATGTTGAAATTATTATTGATGCGAAAATAATGTTGTTTCCCTGCGTATTTAATTTTTGTTTCACATCTATTGGTTGAACTTTGGAGCTGTTTAGTTTCTTTTTTAATCAGCCCCCAACACAGTGAAGTAGAAGACGACAGATTATATATCAATTATTAAATTTTCCAAGCAAACCATGTCATGGATAAAATTAGAATTCCTACAACATCATTCTCATCATCATCAGCCTCTAGATGTCCACTGCTGGATGTAGGTCAATCAATCAATCAATATTCAATCTCCAAAATCAGCCATATTCTTTTCTGGATACGTGCTGAATGATATTGTACATTGGTGATTGTAATCCGTCAATACTCCAACTTCGATCTTTTTGTCTTCACAATTACAGAAGACCAGCCGGTATTACATCGCGCCTTTATGAACTAAGAAAAATACTGATATATTACCCAGCTATTTATTGAAAGCTGTTATACCATTGTTAATGGCCGCTGACACAGTTGATAAATCATTGGTTAATAACCGGAACCGAAAGATTCATGGACATGACCAGCGTCGCTAGCTACCGACCGCGCTTTCCATGGCATTGGCAGCCAAAACTTTTATATATACATTAAAGCCTCAATAGAAAAATTACTCAAAAACATTTCTTGTACTTCATCGATTATAGCTAAAATGTCTCCATATATAGATGCTGGTAGTCTTTAGGTAAGGTGGTACGGTTCACAATATAACTTGTAGTTTATTACATCAATGAAAACTAACTCTAAGTAATGTTCAAACGCTATGTAAACAGGTGTTTAACAAATAACGTTAAAAGGCAAGCAACAATCCTTGTGCAGCAGCAGGGAACGTCAACAACACAAATAATGATTAGCAAAAAAAAATCTACCCCAAAATGTAGGGTTGAGCAAATGGAATTGAAATAACAATAAAATTAGACTCGAGCACCGACAACATTCCGCCCATGCACTTTGGGGGTACAGTCTTATGCCGATAAATGGGCCAGCAAACCATACTCACTCCGCCAAATTTACAATGTCCATATAAAACTTCTTGCTAATCAAAATTCGACCAAATCACTCACAAAATAAAGAACACCTATTAGTTTCTAGATTACCTTATGAGTAAGTTCAAAAACTAGTATAGGAATAATTTTCGGGGTGTATAATCGATTATGCTGTATTATATCTCGTTACACATGGGATCATAGGGCTGAATGCACGAAGGGATGCCGTCGATTGTTTGTTCAAAATATGTTATTAATGCACTACAGCTTGCTACTTATTATTACAGTACTTGTCGACTACATGTACCCAATATTATATTTTATTGCGCAATTGTAGAAAAAAAGTAATTTAAAATTATTTTTATGTACGTAGTATTTATTTTGTACTGTAATTACATTTTAGCCGCATTTACACGTATTATTTGAATACATTCAGTGTGATTATTATCCAGAAGGTTCGAATGAAGTAAACTTTACATCAGAAGGTATTTTACCACTTTCAGAGTACGCCTCATCGCTTGCAATATAATTACACTTTAACAGTCCAGTTGTACGAGTATTTATCTTGCAATGATTCGCGCTTTTTTATACGAATTAGGATATTTACCACTGCCTACACATGCTTTTTCCCCAAAAGAGAACATCATCAGGGATCTAACTTCGGCATCTTCTAGTTGCTAAGACTTTGCAATTAAGTATTTATTTCTAAGAAATTATGTGTAAATAAAAATTATTATTTATTTACCATAAAACACATTATTATTTATTTATTTAACAATGTATTTCAGCAAAGTAAACTCTGTCTTAATGTAATAGGTTTTTGCACTTTCCATTTTTCTGCTTTTTTTCAATTAGGTACTACCTACTCGTAATATCTTGTCACCAATTTTTATGCGTTTCATAAATATGGTCGGAAAATCACACCTTTAATGACTTAATTTCTATTGGAGAATCAAAGAAAGAACCGTAACCAATAGGTAACCTTCATATTGTACATGTATTTGTATCTCTTTTTTAATATATTGTATTCACATTAATATTTACGTCTATTAAGTGTTAAGACAGTAGAAGGAAATAGTCCGGGTGCAGTAAAAATAAACATCGATCTATAATTTTAAACAGTTAATCATTTATCAATAAATTTATTGCCACCAATCACCGCTGGAGAAACGTAGAGGTGTCCAAAAGCCCAGGAGTTCGAAATGAAGTACAGCTTTCAAGTACTGCCTGGTCTCTCTTTAGTCTAAATGCTTAGTCCTTCTGAAGGCGACAGTTCGTAAGTCCGGGTCACGCTTCCTAATAATATTAAATCTGACAATATATTGCAAACAAATCCTTCAAATGTTCGTCTTATCAAAATTCTAATGTCAATCATATCACCATAATGAAGCAATTCATTTGATTAAAATCACAGACGCATTTAAAACCTACATATACTACTACCCTTCAAAACAAACGAACAGTAAACCGTCCCCGCAATAATTTACATAAATTGTATCACGTCATTCCTCGTTACCGACAATCGGTGGCCAGGATCGCAAGCCAATTGCATCACAGACGCAACTATAACTTACTTATCGCCAGTCACCTGACAATAAAAGCTCGGCAGCACCAAAGTGCAAATCCGAGATCAAAGCGAGTCCGTCTAAATCCGACTAAGTATATTATTATACCCGTAAAATGTCTGCATCTGTTGGTTTTTTGCTATTAGATACAAATAAGCGTTGATCTCGATAGTCACCCTAATTCGAATGTGCCATAGAAAAGTGCACCCTGTTTTAAAGTGATGCAGTGTACTTTTTTGTTTCTACAAGTTTTTAAAAGCTATTCATTTGAATTTAAACCCTATTGTCAATGTTATAGAATACATTTTTAAAATTTCTCGTTCTCCACTGGAAGCTAATGGGTCAAGTTTTCCCCAATTCAATTTGCACTTGCACCCCTGATCTGATTATTTTCGGTGCAACGAGTGACGTCTCATCGTTGCCTACAGCTTATGCCTTTAAGCACTTGTTTGGATTAACCAGTAACGACAATAAATTCAATTTAATTGTTACTTATTCAGTAGAAAATCTTTTTGAAATAAAGTTCCTTAATGCAGCTTCCGGTGGGTTTTAAATGCTAAAGATCGTCACGTAAAGATAAAGCCTTATGCAAGGGCATATGAGGTAGGAAAAATCTGCATTCTCGCACGCACGCACTTTCATATATAATAGAAAGCCTACGAACAGCTTTGAAAGTCTACATGAAAATATACAAATATACTAAATCGAAATCTCCATATCGAATAACATTCGGTGTTCAAAGAACGGCCTAAGTAACATCATCCCTGATGAAAGTCGTCCGACCTCAAACACATTTTTATTATTTTAAATATCTGAACAAACTCAACCTCGTACGTAATAAAAAAGTAAACGGAACGTATAATTTATATATTCATTACCATAAATATCCATGCGGTACTGAATAAATTCATGGCGATTTCATGGTGATGATGCCGTACCCTTTGCCGGACCACGGCCCGTCAATTACGTGTGCAAGCTAACGAATCGCACGGTAACATACCCATAGGTAGTGCCACAATATGTACCATACTAAGCATTATGATAAATAATTTTCATTCGTCAACTTAATTTATTATTATATTATTTGTGAATTTATTAAACTTTTTCCTATAATATTATGTGATATTCATTAATATACATACATGAGAACTAGAATCGACATGCAGAAGAATTATATTCCATACATAATATATAGTATAATATATTTATGTTATATTGGAGCTGGTAATTGTACAAATACTGTGAAAATATTATTACAGAACAAGACGTACGACGTAACACAAAATAATTTCATAATTGAACAACATATAAATTAAATGTATCAAATACATATAAGAATGACATAACATTGCGCCTGTATTTTCCAGAAGGGGTAGGCAGAGCAGTGGAGTACATGTTTCACCTGTTATATTATTCGTCCCACTGAATAGAGAGTGAACATATTGCCATAACCGGACAGAAATCCACACATGAAATTAGCCAAAACCAATAATACTTTGACATATATGTTATTAGTCAACAAAATCACTTATAGTCATACTAAAAAAATATGATAAATACTTGTAGTATTATAAGAAAAAAACTCTGTTTTATCCACAAGTTACGAG
>DWED01000867.1:0-10139 GCA_018245795.1 Protelbella ruficauda | reverse complement strand
TAATAGTTTCATAATGGGACATTTTCATTAAGTTGACCCTAAGAAAACGGTGACTCCAATCATCAAGCCCACAGATCTAACAAAGAATAGAAGAAACTATTTTAACAGTAATAATTAAACCATATTTTCATATTGCGTTAGACGCAAATTATCAATCGTTTGACACTTTTAATTGTGTGTAAGTGGATTAATGCACCTAACGAAATTGGTCTACTTGTAATGTTCGATTAAGTTTTGTAAGCATTAAATAAATATTTTTGGTTTATGTACATTCTATATTATTATTTATTTATAGTGCATATATATACGATATGTTGAAATATACGAAGTAAATAATAAAATAGACAGCACAAAGCTATAAAATATTTTACTAACAATCTTCCCATAAGAAAACACACATAATCATTGAGAAGTTAAACAACATCATACATTTACATCATATATTAACAAATACGTTTAAAATAATATATGTAGTCATTTCTATAGCTTAATGGGTCTATGTAAGCTACAACTTTACAACATTGCAAGGTATAACGTGTTAAAAATATTTATGTTTAAGGGTCAATGGAGTTACGAGCTTTTCTAATATATAGCTTCTGTGATATTCGATTTAATAACAAACTTCATGTTCACGCAAGTTGTACGTTGTCTGACTCACATTCAGCTGCTTTTATGATAATGATAAATGTTGTGCGACATCTCCTCACGCGGATGTCATACCATGGTAGACAGTAGCAGCACAGGCTGTACTTGTACTCATCGCATGAATATTTATTCTGGGTGGGAATCGAACCCACCACTCCCAACTCAGCAGTCAGGTTAGCCGGTTAATAATTTAATGGTATATTCGTATGGCCTGTTAAGAAACGTTTAATAATAAATTTGCAGTTTCTCATACACAGTAGCAGTTACTCTTTTTCTTAGCACACACTTTGTTTTTTCTATATTTTTATATAACAAGTTAAAGTGGACAGAGGCAGATCATATCCTGCGAAGGATATCGATATATATCGAAGGATCTACAACCGATGGTAAATAACACTCTCTGAACGCCAGCAACACCTGACTAAAAGGAGCTCAGTCTACTCTCTCTCCAGGTACCTTAATAACCTGAAGATAAGAGCAAGAAACCTTTGAATTTAAAACCCTCAAAACCGAATAGAGTAATGTCAATCAGAAGAGTCCTATATCCAGAATTGGACTTCCAAAAGCTTGGATGGAACAAGTTTCTGTTAAGTACTAAATGGTTATGGATGTGTTAACTATTTCGTTGCAAAGTTCACACGATCGTACAAACTACGTGAGTAAATATTGTCGTAGAGAACAGAGGTAGAGCTTCGAGCGACGACAAAAATAAACTTACAAGTAACTAATATTATAGACATAACATATTTTTCAGTTTAATTTGGCGCCAATAATATACTTAGGTTTTAAATGATTTCGATGACTTATACTTTGGAAGTACAGAAGTAAATTCACTATTACAATGGAAGGACGATAAATGTATGGATAAAATAGGCCGGGAAAAGAATTTCTGGGATGGAAGCCGGGCCGATAAGCCTGCTGAAAGACATCATCATTATTATAATCACCACAGTTTATAACCCTAAATGATACAACATATCTCTTAGTACAATAATTAATATTTTGATTATAATTTTTTCTAGATCTATAAAAATAAAATATTCGTAAAAGAATAATGTAATGAAAGAAATGGCGAAGAATTGATATTTCTTTCAGTACATTATTTGTCAATTATTTTAAAATACTTGTGGTACCAAAACCTCTGTAGGTGTTTACCTTGTGGCACGGACTTCATAAAGTGACACATCAAATGTGTTATTTACACATGCGACTGCAAAGTGTACCGGATTTTAACCTTGTTATATATATCCGAACGGTAAGTCCAAATTTTTTTGTAAGCTACCAATAACATTTAATAAACAGCGACTACTATGTGTACATTTGACAAAGCAATGGATATTTTTATAAATGTATAAAAAATATTAATTAAGTCCATTATGAATGTTGATGGATATTAATTGTGAAAATGTCTTGAGAAAAATAAATAATAAAAGGTAATAATCGGTATAAACAAGTTACTTTAGTCTTCAGAAAATTTCTAATCCATCAAAACAGAAACACTTGTGACTTAATTGACTTAAATATAAATAATTCCCAGAAAAACATTTGTCACCTGCGTCACTCTTCTAGGAATTAAAAGAGGGTCCTGTAAGTACGATACTGCTACCTTCTCTATCTGTTTCTATTCTTAATTTGTACCGAAAGTTTGTCTGATAGAGATTGCTCGTTAGCGAAAACACCACCTTTTGTTGATCTCTCCATCTCTCCAAATGTCTATTGTCTTAGTTGTACTGTCTTTGGTATACAAGAAGGAATAATTATATTGTATTGGCCTTTTCAAAACATTTTATTTTAAAATATAATTTGACTCTACACGATATTGTAACACAACCATTTTAGTGATTGTAACATAAGAACACAACTGAGATAGTTATAACGTTAAAATAAATGAATAGACAGTTTGAAAATAACTGTTGAAGAATAAACAAAGACATAAACCCAGATTTCAAATTACTGTCAAAAAATTTATTTCTGTTAACGTTTACCTCTATTTATGCAAGAGAAACCTAACGAGAGTAAGAAACGTGGAAATAATTAAAGGATCCATTATCCTGAAGCATTTCATCATCGTCATTATCAGCCTACTCCCGCCCACTGTTGGACATAGGGCTCTCCAATAGCTCGCCACTGAGCTCGATCTTCAGCACTTGGAATCCAAACGCTGCCAGCCACTTTGCGCATATCGTCACTCCAGCTACCTGGAGATTAAGCTGGAGGTCAAGATCAAGATCAGATATTGGACGATAGGGTCAAAAGTCTCCGAAACGAAGAGAGTGATGACTAGCAAAAACACCTCAGGATCTCTATCCTTATAGACAGTGCTCTCTGCCTACTCCTTATGAGAGTTGGAGTGATGATATAATAATAATAATAAATATTATATTTTCATATGGAAAGTCAAACTGTACAGTTCATTCGCCGGTCATTGGTACGAGTGTCATATCCACTGCCACCTACACGAACGCGTCCATTAGATGACATAATAAAAATTAAGTGTGTCTTCGTGTCACTTAGTATACTGTATCTGTTCTTGACTGTGGCCGCGTAGGCTGGCTTCTAATTTTTTATCCCACTAAAGTTGAAGTGCCGACCAGCTGTTAAGTAGTTGCAGCTGTTAGACACCTCTTAATACAGTCAGTGTATATATTTACATTGTGACTGTATTAAGTGTATATTTACACAGTAGTATATGTACACCGTGTGTATACTTACACTATGACTGTATATGTAAACTAAAACAAACGTAGAAACCTTGTGCAGCTGATGGACACCTCAAATGTAGTCACAGTATATATATAGATAGTAAATCAATCATAAATGCATTGAATGATATTACAATAGTGACAGAAATTATTTCATCTCATTCTAAGACGAGACGGGTGCGTAATAGTGGAATGGTAAGAGTATCGATGATGAGCTCTAAGTTGGAACAGACACATCATTATTATCATCATGAACAACCCTTTTATCGTTCTATGAGATGGGTTAAGGCCAAAATCTGCTACTCTAGCGAAGTGTGAATTGGGAGACATCACACGCCTATCGCACGTTAACGATAACTCCAACATGTGCAAGTTAGGCACGATATTTAACTTGAATGTCTACAAGTTTTTTAACTAACGCTTTATGTAATTCTTAAGATACAGCTTTTTTTAAACCAATTCCATCATACATATATGTGCACTAAGGAGCATGTATTAACATTTTGTAACACGTAAATCGTTTAAACTCTTAAGTGACCACTTAGCTGAGTGGACACGAGTGGACTATGTCGTCAGATGGTCACCACGATAACTCGGGAATTGGTCACTTACACGTACATGACTCACCACTTTGAAATTTGTAGAATATCTTAAATATATGCGTTTTGTATGTACCTGTACTTGGGTTAAGTGTGAATATAAGTAAAATGTAGTCTGAGGGCGTGTTAAGAAATGTCTAAATGAAGAGATTCTTGTTGTTTTTTTGGCTTTCAAGTGATGAAGAAATGTTGATAAAATGTCAAGGTCTGTCGCAGTCTACTGCTAGATATAGTGGTGTAACATTTAATTGCACTTAATTAACTACAACAATTTAGCACTCCTAGCGTAGACGCGTTTCTAAATCGCAATTGGTCTGTAGAGTTGGGTAACGTCAGGCGCGGCTGACTCTACGTGAATCCGATCTATAGATGCGTGGTAGATTGAACTCCAAGCTACACAAATTGATTGCTAAATGAAATTGAATGTAAAAGGACTGCAAAAGAGCTATATGAGTATGTCATATACAAAGGCAAAAACGAATATATGATCTGTGCCTATGGGGCTCTTGGCCCCCCGAATCTGGCGTGATAACCTGAACGATAATTATTACTGTACTACTTATTAAAATGCAAATATGTCAAAATATGTACATACTGATCTTGGATGACATACATTTCAAACATATAAGAATCAGGAAGTCAAAATAATAGCCTTTGTCCTTTAATAGAAATTTCTCGATTTTCGACATAACCGTAATATAAAAGAAAGGGACTGTCGAATACTTCCTATAAACATTTCAAAATCCTATTGCTAGCGAGATGTTATAATGACAATAGGGCAATATATTTTTATTATATGTATAGACAAATTCCGTATCTATGTCGTCCACCATACAATCTATAATGGCTCGCGTGGAATGTCGTTTTGTGTCACAAAAAACCCATGCTATAAACGTCAATTTGTTCGGACGATTAAAATTTAGAGACAAAATGATTGAAAGCGAATCCCATTCACAAATAACCTGTTATTGTAATAAGCGACGCATTAGTGGTAAGTTTATGTCTTCATTTCCATAGAGAACACAATTTTGAACAATAATAATCGCATTTCGTGAAAATTATTATTCGGTAATTAAAAATAACAGCGCAACAATAAATGTCAGTTGAGAGAATTTTTATGCTAAAATAAAAAATAAAATACGCCGGTCAATGTAAATACATGGAATTCTTATTGTGACACGTTTACAACTAAAATTGCTTAATTTTAAAACTAGCTTCTGATCTATTATACAAAAGAACGAACACACATACATTTATAACGCAGAACAGTTTGGTTTGAACCCAGAAATTTGGGTAGAAGTTTCTTTTAGGATGTACCCCTTTCTACCCTAAAGCAACTCATACTATAGATCTTGATTTGATGCCGTGCTAAGACACAGAATACTGGATTATGGAACGTCCTCAAATTTACAATAATTTGAGGACGTTCGCACATTTCACCATTTACCTTATACATTCCACCATGGAATAAGAGGTGAGCCTCTTGTATATTACTGTTTAATTACAATAACAGGCTAATAACCAAGCATGGTCAAAATGATTTCTCTATCCAAAGAGAATAGAGTAAATGACAAAAGAAACTCTGAATACCGATGATGAATCTACTTCTAGAACAACGACCAGATCCAATTTCCTTAGCTCAACCATGATCCACCATGAAATTGACCCAGACACCGCAACAGTTAAGCCTATCACTGCGCTAACTGATCACGTACCGTTCAATGAAATCAATGTTTTATAGCGAAACGTTTGTCCACACGTTTTGTTTGTTCATGCAAATGTTCTCGTGACAACATCCACTTAGTGTAACGGGTACTGGGTAGAACCTAACTTGTACCTGAACCAGTTATGGTTGTTTCACACTCTCGAACAACATCCTGGCTCAAAAAATAATTCACAAATTTGACGAGCACAAACGTAGCTTAACGATTACCATTCTATCTGTACCAGCTATGATGCCACCGCACTATCGACCAAGATCCTAACCAATAAAGATTTGTCGGGATTTGACGAATATTAAACAGCTTTGTATTAATTTTGAACTTTGACACAATGCAAGCGATAAATGGATCAACCATCCAACAAAAACTATGGACAATTACGGGTCAGTCAAAGATTATACAAAACATGTATCAATGTAACATGTATGTATTCTTTCATCTTTCAAAGTGACAATTCATTTAAAGTTTGAAATTCAATTGAATATTATTTTTACTGTAAGAATTCGAGAAAGACCGGTAATGTGAAGCCACCACTGCAAAAAACAAATTTCATGACTGTTTTATTTCAGATATGAAAACATCGAATGGAATACTGGCTTTCGTCGACTGTTGTAACAATGAATCAAAAAATCAGTCTGCCGAGTATAAGACAACTGCAATCTACAAAATCAGCTGTCGGCATACATTTGTCATTGTATATAACATACAGAATAAAAATATTTTTTATAACAAAAATAAAATTTGTTTTTTTTTTCTTTATTTTATATTATGTTTCGTTAACATATGTACATAAAATTATAGATGTGTTTAGATCATCAACCCTTCAATCGCTGTTCGCTATCGTTTGAATCTATGAAAGCACGCATGTATGCGAAAATGTATGGCGTGAATTGTCAGCTGTCTAGTTAATATACAAATTTTAATTCTACAATATTATTTCAGGCTTTGTTTATTTTTAATTTAAATAACTGTGTGCGAGTTTTTCCGGGATATACAACCTTAAATTCTAATGTTACATAATAGGATATTAATCGATGTATGTAGATTACAGATAACTCTGTTTTCACCTAAATATTGTTGGTAACCAACGACGTCGTAATGAGTCGTTATATCGTTATTATACGTATTCAATAACATACGGGTAAATACTGAGAAGACATCATAAAGACGCTGTGAAAAACGAAACCATTGGTGAATATTGTGAGGTTTTAATCGAAACCTAATGTATAACGTCAATTTTATTTACCACAACCAACGTGCTTACCCTCGAGCTGATGACTCCGAACGCTTTATGGTATACATTTGATAATATTCTAAATATAGTCGATCTGACTGCAAAGACGACGATGAAAATGACGATCTGCGAAAGGCTGCAGGCAGATGCTGGATGCGACAAGCCGAGGACAGGGCGCGACGGCGCTCATTGTGGGAGGCCAATGTCCAGCAGTGGACTATCATAGGCTGATGATGATGATGATTGCAAAGTCCTCGTATCTTTGGAAGTCCAAAAGCATCGCCGCCTCCCTGCTCTAGTTCTTACATAATATCATTTCGCTTTCTTGTACCATTCGAAGCAGTTACAATTATAGAGCTCGATATAAAACGAAACACAAAGTTATAAAGTATGTAGAGGCGAACAAAAAAGCAGATAGAGAAATAAGAATAAAGTAATACGTACTTCCTGTCGTGTTCCATCAATTGTATCGGGTCCTTACACACTGACCATGCGAGTTCAATCCGTTGACCCATGACTCATACCCAATAGCCATTATGTAACAGCCTTGAATGGCTCATTGTTATGTAGAGGCGGTCGTGTGAAAATATTTGCTACGGCCTCCGTCGACTCGCCTAATTACCGCTTTATATATGATTTTGACGTATCCAAAAGTTCTTTTATTTATGTATATATGTACGTACGTATGTGTGTATATATGTATGTGTAATTTAACGCGCAATTTGGATACCGTTCTTGTTTTGCACCTTTTGTGTTACGTAATATTGCTGTATGTTGTTCAATTGTTTTTCCCTTAGTTTTTCTTTCTTTTTCATCGCACGATATGTACCACATAATATTTTTGGCACTCGGTAGTCTCTGTCTACCCTGTTTAAGACGTAGCGTGACGATATAATAATAAGTACAGGCACCTACATATTGTGTTGATGTTGTATAAATCGTACAATATATAAAAGTATTATAAGGCCCGTATGTAAGTGAAACTGATAGTAGTATCAGTGTATGTAGTTTTAATATTTGTTAAGTGTATGAATGTACCATAAAATAATTCATACTAATAATATATTGTTATTGTAATAATAATTGTCATCTGTACAATTTAGTAATATCGTAGAGCATCAATTCAGCGTAACGTCATATATCCACTGACCCATTGCAAACTCTATTCTACTCGTATTACAAGTACCTAGACCTGAAGTCCCAACTAATTGAATCACAGACATATTATTACGATAACTAATCTGGAATGCCTAATGCGTCTTTTCATTGAATGTATTCAGCTTTCATAAAAGAAAACGATATAACTGAAAACAAAAGAAATTTAATTTTGAAAGGGACTTCGTTCAAATTACACTTTTATTAAACACACAGTACCGTTATTACAAATATACGACGTCAATATAAATAAAAACCGAAAATAAATCATAATAAATCTTTTTCAAATACGAGTCGTTAACCAGCGCCAAGCTATTAACCTACTAAATATATGACTTTCCTTAACATACCCAAATAAATCTACCGCAGTCGATATACCTATATATAACTCTAAAACACACTTTGGTATTACGGCATTTTAGCAATCAGGCGATTTTCCGAGGAAAAAACATAGGCAATTAGGGCCATGTGACTAAATATGGATTGTAAGGTGCTAGGGTCTATGCACACTGGATTATTAGGTACATTACTTTTACGACCCGTTTATGTTTTATGAATATAGTTTCTGAATTTTGGAATCTCTACATTTGAATTACGACAAGAGCATTTTTCTAAGCATGATATTTTAATATTGTTCGATTCAACTGTGCGATAAGTAGGTAAAGAAACATTGAATTACTCTTCTATGTTGTGTCAGTTTTATTTGAATACGAACTCGATAACTGTGTGGTCCACGCTGAATACTTTTGTCCTTATGTTAGTACTATGACGAGCAACAAAATTGGAGTAGATGTTAAAATTGCGGTATTCTGTAGAAAATTCTCTTTTAGGTGTTTAGGAAGTACGTTAAGCAATCTTTCCTGGATACCACTACTGAACCATTAGTACAAATATATAGGATCTATTGGCAATTCTCAAACTCATAATCAATACCACAGGTCTCCCTTGATAGTGTGAAAGTTACAGGTTTACGATCATATTTTACCTCGCTGCATAAATAAGGTTTAACGGATTTCACACACCTTAGCGAACATTATAGAGAACTCTATGATGTGGTTTCCTCTTAGTCTTCTTGTGGATGAAATGGATCTTCAAATATAATCCTCCGAAGATTTTCGGTGACGCTACCTATTAACTGAGAATCTCATGCGACATTTACCTCGCAGTCGCAGTCTCCTCTATACAAGTCTTTTACTCAAATTATCGACTTTGTGACAGGTGACTTAGACGACCTAGATATATACTTTAAAATAATATCCAAGAGTGGAAAACACAACTACTCGTATGCATTTAAAGATAGTTTCATTAATACAACTTGTTGTATGAAGAGAGCCTTGTTTTGAACAGCAGTGGCTATTAGATGCAATGTCGCAATCGTAACGTTGGTAATCGGCGACTAGCGACTAGCCGAAGGATTCTTCGAGATCCGTTCGAAATATACAGACATCGTGCGAGTTAAATGACTAAAAGGTTGCTAATAATGTTTGGTATTAAAATATACTGCTTATTTAGTCATTTTAACCGTAGTTCAGTCGTTATGATGGTTTTGATGTTCACTATTTCAAATAAAATGTATGCTATATAGTTTTATTACTGAGCTCTACTACTGAGTTCTATTAAAAAACTCTATCATCAGTCCGTACAATTGAACTCTCCTACTAAGCTCTATCACTGAGCCCTACTACTGGGCTCTACTACTGGGCTCTACTACTGAGAGTTTCTACTGGGTTCTAGTAATGCATAAAATATCCATTACTTGTTGTGGGTAAGTCATGCTATATGAAGCGAAAATCAGGTTACATATACGTACTTATTACTGTGGGCGAGTAAATGACCCACAATACCAAATTAGACTGCTTCTATCTATATAAAAGGACGTAGTTCAGACAGTGTATTAAATTTATAGACAGATAGTGTCTCTTAGACTGACAGCCTGACCTCTCTGTGATTATTTATTTTTTTCTTTGTCTCAAATGTAGAGTCATAATTTAGTCAGAAGTGGGTCTTTTATTTATTTATTTATTTATTTTTATTTGGGAAACAAACAATGTGGTAATACATTAATCTAAGACACAGAAAATTG
>DWED01000866.1:0-10141 GCA_018245795.1 Protelbella ruficauda | reverse complement strand
GATTTATGCCCGGTGTATGGCAATAGGCTCACTACCTATTCCATGGAACTTAAACGTAACTGGTGAAACGTGGGAGTGCAGATAATATATTCCTCTGCCTACCTCTTCGGGGATTACAGGCGTGATGTTACGTTTTTAAATTCGTATATAATACTATAATTACATCCGCCAACTTTTAATCTAGTAGTCCAGCAAACCGAAATAAACTTGGGACCAGAAAAATTAGATTTTACCTAATTGTAAGTTATAGAGCCAGCGATGAAATAATAAGTCCACTAAGCAAATATCTTAAATAAAAAAAAATTATAATCGACCCATTTATCATTCCACTGCTGGAGTATGGGTCTCCTCTTAAAATTGAGAGGGGCCTTACCATTATTAAGCAAATTTCTTAGTGGATCTGATAGAAAAAAATAAATATAACTGGCACTTTGCAATATCAATCACGAAATAATTGCTGTTTTCCAAAAAACTATTACAGATAGGTACCTCATTTACGTAATCTTACAAAAGACTCCCAAGTGCTGTACGTAGACTGTTTACCACCTCTAATAAATTCTGTTGACAAAAGTTAGCTGCCTGTCAACATCCATCAAATCAATTATTACATCAAAGATTCACTGAATAACGCTGCAAGTGTCACAAAGTACGTTAATAATGAAAAACTTACGTAATGAACTGTACTGTGACACCATTGTTGGATAATACAATGTAATTGTGGCGTCATTTTCTGAAATTTTATAACGAACACTAACAGTTTCATTAAGAGCACCATTTTCCTTATATTTTTCCCCGTGAGCTCAGTAAGGTCGATGGTAAAAATCTACGAAACAACGTATATTGAATGATGAGATATCGGCTTGTGTCTGGCTGGTATTTTTTTTTGTCGAGGCCTATAAATGAGTACATGTTAATAGTAACGATATAGTTTTTAAATTCCATATTTGAATATTTCCTACTCTTTTAAACACGCCAAATGATTAAAAACGGCAAGCATTAAAAATGAAACGCCAACAATCAAATTACAGTTGTTTGAACTGATAGGAATATTTAAAGAGGCATCTCTTTGAGGATTCGTTAGTGGCTTCAAGCATATTGTTCGTAGAGTTTCCGCTATCCAAGTGTTTAGAAGCGAGAACTAATGTTGGTCCTAAGGAAACACAGCTCATAATGGCCTACTAGATCGTATCTATGTAATTATTTGATTTTTATTTTACTCGTCCGCACATACAATAGATATATTTTCTATATGTTTTTTTTTTTCACTCAATGGTCTACTTAATAAGACAAGCAATACCTATGTACAGAATTTTGGATGTAAATTTTACTGATGTACCACGAGATAATTTCAATGTACTAAATCTTAATATAAATAAGTAAATAAACAATGTATCGATACGATAATTGAAAAGGGAATAATGTGTTCCGAGATATGACCAAGCGACAATCCAGACGTCATTTCATGCATGTTTACAGTGAAACCTGGGAATTTCGATCCGCTAATATTAAAATGGAACAAGAAACCAAACAGTAAACAGCAATTGTATGTATATTTGAACTGTATACATAAATATAGGGCGTCGTAACAGATTTTGCGATTGGTGATTATTTTTATGAGATCCCGAGAAAACCTTTATACCTTAGTGTTAATGGTGTCAGCGTGACAGCTTACGGCCTTTAATTCTTCTCATTCCGGGAGGAGAGACAATTCTATGTAATGATACAAAACAAATTCTTATGCTTATCACACAACTCTTTGTCCAAGGTCGAAATTGATCCTATACCTCTCGTTCAGCAGTCAGGCTCAACTGGACCAGCAGGCCTATTTAATTAAAAGTGATAATGTTTAAAAAATATATATAATACTAGACCACGGTCGTCAGTTGTGGAGAGTCAATGTCACAGTCGTGATATTAAACTCAGCGGGAATCGTCAATGTGTCAAGGACATACATTTTTTTTAGTATTGTTGCTTGACCGCGATCTCACCTGACCGTTTTATCCAAGTTGCATGTGACCCGACTAGAGATGACTCATGATTATGAGCACAGACGTCTCGTCACTCTATTCCCAATGTCATGGTAATTGTTACCACGCGCTAACACACACATTAGCTAATAAATATTAGTGAAATTTGTGAAATCGTTATGTCAGTTCGTGTTGTTATTTAATAGAACTAATGAGAAATTCCTTGCGTTATACCTTCTTGACTGAACGGAAGAATTATCCGCAAACAATCGCTAAGAAGAAACATTACTAAATGTATCCATACATTTTGAGAACTAAGAGTTCTCCAGCTTAAAGCAATTTTGTAAAAATGGCAAAGCGTTATTGAATTGTTCTTCGTGGATATAACTGTAAGCAGAGCACAATTTATCGACAGAATAGGGTACAAACGAATCCCGGCCATACGCCTAGATGGCTGATATTTCACTGAAAGCCAATGACGGAATTAGGTCATACTATTCACTATACTTGTACATATTTACACGGCAACAGCTCGACAACACGACATTACATTTAACAAAGTTGTTTTACAAGAGTGTACGATGACATGTTCTGTAAGGAAACAGATAAAGTTTTGATTATCATACTGACATGAGTTCCTAATTTAATAAACATATATCTATCAATGAATCGAATTGCAACGTTTTTCATTCGTTCTGAAAAACAAACGACGAGCGAAAGAAAAATTTCGATAAGGAGATTACTAGTCTTGAAAATTACGTAATTTATAATCCACAAGATTACGGTTAAAACGATTTTAGAAGATCGGATTAAGTGAAGTCGGAGAAAGAGACATCTTTTTATATCGTCATTGAATCAGAGGAAATTAAATCGCATCTGGGAAAAACAGTTTAAACTGATAAATACGATTATTATACGGAACATTAATTAAATCTGAATCATAATTGTAAGACACACGTTAAATAGTCATTTACGTGCAAACCTTTGACAATAAAGATTTGCCAAGCAAGGGCACATTTTCTGATGTATTGTCTACGTCACACAAAATCATTTTGGTATCTTACGATTTAATCTTGAAGACACATCAAAAACATGTAGGTTTTCTAACTCGTTACCATCCTATTAAAAATCCCCTTGACTATATCTTGCGTGTACTCGAAACAGTAGAAGACGAAACGTACATTGTAAGTCCTGATCTGATCATGAAAAAATTTCTTGATAGCTTTTATGCATTCATTAATTAGAAGGGTCATAAAGTCAATATTAAACCAAAAAGAGTTAAAAAGTATAAAAAAGCAATTAATTTACATTACGTGAACCGAAAAGCAGCTGACGACGTTGAAATTCAAGATTACCCGGGGCATATATATCTTCAACAACTACATACTTACATGCGTGATATTTCATACACATCTTTTGAGATCTCGTCACACATAATTAGAGGTATTGATGTCTTGATGACAGATGGTCGACTTGAGACTGTTCAATACGTTTCTTTACAGTAAACACTTTTGTATTCCAGCTAATAATTTATGCAAATGTCATTTTGTTAGAACATCCAAGAACTGTTGCGCTAATTTGGATTTATTTGAGCCACGTGGATATTACGTTTCATGAAAATCTATCAAACATTTTAGATACAGATTTTAAACACTTGATTTTCTATTGGCCCGTACCAACAACCATTCGGGCGTTTTTAATTTTCTCCCCGATTGTACTCACCGAACACTAGATTTCAATGTTTCCATTAACGTGTTAACTGCATTGATTATAATTGAACTGATATTTTGTGAACCTGACAATAGACGCGTTGTTCTGGAGATCATGTCAGTCATGTTACACAATTTGCGAATTGTTCGTCCGTACTGTCCTCTTCAGACTGAACAAAAGCAATTCGGCTGAGACGCGACAATATTGCTCGCTTACGACGAGAATATATTATAATAAGGTTTAAAATTGATTTACCAGCGAAGCCCGGCATAATTATTATGTTATGATCGACGATGAGGCACACATTATCCGAAGACGGACTTTCCGACGATTGCAGATTTAATTTGCGCTTCGGCTAAAACTTATCGGATTATCTGACGGGTATTAGCGAAGGCCAGATATTCCTAACAGACTGTTAATGACTGACTTTGACCCTCGTCCTCTACATTCGACCCCAGATTACGCAAATAGGCAGGGTTGCCACCCAAAAAATAAAAAGAAAATAACAATGCTCTATACGTATCCAGAATGTATCACATCTTCCAGAATTTACATTCTTGTTTTCTTCTTCGTGTATAAAGATTTCCCGTAGGAATGCTATTCGCTAATAGGACGTTCGTTATACATAGGATTAGCTGACTATAGTATTAATTCCCATTTACATAAATCAGTTGTGATAACTATTAATATATGTCGTATTATATAGTTCCCCAGTTTTGCCACATTTAACGATCGCGTTCGATATGTTTACGATTAAAGCGATTCAAAAAAAAAAGACGTGACCGGTTGAAGGTGAAAATACATCGAGCGAAACGAGATTTTATTTGCGACGGCGTAGATAGCCCATATCTACATGGGTTCGAACATAATTATAAAATAAGAAACATATAAAGATAACAACACAAAATATTTATGATGACACTCTTTATTTATATTACAATGTCTTGCACTTGCAGCGTTATCCAAATTTCTTAATCGTTCGTATTTTTATATTTCTTATAAATACTCATTGTTAGAGTGTTTGTGTGTATGAAATGTTCCTGGAAAATTCCATCTGCTTTTGTCTCTAAAAATTCCACACCTTAACTACGTGAGGGTCTGTTAGTACATCTTTATCAGAAATGACTGTAAATAATAGATATAGGAGTGATTTTGTAATCGGCATATCGCAGGAAGAAAAAAGAGAACCAAGCAACGAGAACAAGAGATTGAAGAGTAACGGCTCTAATGTACAATAGGCACTTTCGGATATCTGTATATCTTAATATGCTTAAAAAATATAATCAAAACATTGAAATGTTGTAAATATTAACCGTATTCTTTAAACGTCGAACTGGTAAAATTGGATAGTGAAATGCAGGCGCTATTGAGAAAAAAGGGTTCCTCGAGATAATGCTGCTAATAAACTGCTCATGGAATGGAATCCATCGACCATACGAAATTTAAAGAAAAATTGTATAAATTGCAAACAAATTGTTGGAACTAAACTAAAAACGACATCGATACCCTAGTGATTAAGAATTTAGCTTCAAGTCAGTCTATTCTCAGAATTATATTTCTAAGATGAAATATCAATTGCAATAACAGCGAATGAAAACATTGTAAGGATACTCGGTAAAGTTTCGTAGAATTTTTCATAATATTCTCCAAGTTGCATCAAGTCTGTCAATCTGCACTTGGCCTGCATATTTAAAGAGGAGAGTTTTTTAAGTTTTCTTACCCGATTTGCAAAGCCAGTAAAAGGTCCTCAAGTACAGTCTTGATAAATACCTAAATGGAAACCCCAAGAAAAACCTTTCCAACTACCATTAAGCTAAGGTATAATAATCCCATACAATGAAGATGAATAAACCAGCCGTTTTATCGTTCCACTGAAAAATAAAAATACAACTGATTGCCAACTTGAAAACACACGCGAGAATAATACACCGTATTAGTTTGGTGCAAATAAGAGAGGTCGTCGCGAAAGCAAGTAATTGGACGTGAAAAGGGTATCGTGCGACACATCCTCTCATCTACTCATTGAACTCGGTCATTACGCGACGTTAATACCTTTGATATCGCTCACAGAGAGTTGACAACTTCTGCTGATATTATAGCGTATTGGTGGCGACACTCGATATTTGACTATTGAGTTTGGGTCTTCGTCATCGATTCGAGGAGACCTGTACTTCTTTCTATTAAAGCCCCCAGTCATTAGGTATATTACTTTAGGTTCAAACAGAATTATAGCAGCCGACAGATGAACGTGCCATCCAAAGCACGGATGGTTTAATAACATTTTGGTTCTGTCGGTCACCCATCCAAGAGCCAGCTGCATCCGGTTTTGCGATCCTTGTACTCTGACACCGATGTCAGCGTTGCGTTCCCTGCACACATTATTCGTATAAATCCGGTTGTTTCTTAAAGCTAGACACGATATTACGAGATATTTACGTGAACAAGGTTGACGATGTAATGCTTTGAACGTGAAAAATTAGAAAGAGAACCTGTTAGCCCCATGATCAATGACCCTGATTATCGGGGGTGTTGAGTTCGTTTCCCACCCAGGGAAAATTTTTGTGATGATTATTTGTTCCGTACCTGGGTGTAAAATTATTTACATTTATAAAGTATGTACGTATTTAGTATTTATGTTGTCTATCTTTTATCTGGTTACCATAGGACAGAGTACGCGTAGTTAGAGATCGGCTGACCGTGTTTTAAAATATTATTATAGCCAGTTAATAAACTCATTTTCACAGTAGAAGCAGCGTAATACGAAAATATAAATGGACGCTTATGCGTCCTCACAGACATATCAAACTGTAATGATATTCTTGAACATAAGGAATTACCGGTCCATCCATTTAACTCTAACGACACATACTGTTGTACTTTTCTTTGGTCACGTATACGTTCTAGTTAAGGAAAAGCGTCAAATACAACAATTGTAAATCCTACATAACAATCAAAGTCATCGTTACATGTAAGAATTTTATTAGTAATGGGAAATTTGTTGAGTTTGATCGTGATGATGGCGCTGTATAATTATGCTTCTCGTGTGGCAGACAGACATGTTCTAAGCTTTCCTTTACTTTGAAGAACTGATTTAAAAGACACATGGAACTCCTATCTGGACGTTAAAAGGAATAACGCATCTTCTTCAGTACTCAGGTATTGTCACTATGGTTCCATTTGGGCATGGACACAAAATTTATGGTCTGTTAATGTCAGGTGGCTTTCATGGTCCTCTACTACTTGTATGACATAAAGGAAGGAAAAAAAATTAAAAATAAGATTGATGCAACTATTATGATGTATAAAATCATAGATACATATCACAGACATTGTTGTATGAGTATAGCTGAATAATGGTGTGGTCAGGGCAAAGGCAAACCGGCGGATTCAAAAAGTAGTAATAGTATAGAGGACCATGAATTGTCTAATTTTAGCAATAGTCTGTGTAAGTTGAAATAATGATGATGATGATGATGATGGGGGTGATGACGACGATGATTATGATGCGGTGGTGATACGAAAAAGAGACGCTACAGGAGACGTGTCGTTCATATCTTTCCATGTTTAAGACGCGACGTAATGCCAATAACAAGCAATAAATATTAGAAGAATGTCGATGTTCTAAAAGCTAAAATACACTTTGAGCTTCCTGTTGTAGGTCTCTCGTAAAAACGTAATGTTAAAATATAAATATTCAATATTTTTATTGAGTAACGTAATAACATTTTTCCCGTTCAATCCATTTCAAATTATATAATTTTTGTCGAAGCAATGAGTCTGGAAGATAATGGCAGTTTACATGGATATGTATAGCAACCGCTCACACGTCTTTATTTAACGACGAGTCGAATTGAGGGCTGAAATTTAAGAGCAGAGAACTAAACGCAAAGCAAAAACGCAATTTTTTCAATAATGACCTGGTTAAATATCTTCGTTCGCTAACACACAACAAATAGGAAATCCACTATAAACTGACGATAAACACTTTGGTTTTTATATTACACATTGTTCTATATATCTATTTAATAACTCAGTTAAGGTTTGAATGTTACAAGCAAATGGCGATCGTGACATTGTAATATCATTTAGCGGTTGCGGCAACCAGCACGCCCTTGTTCTACAGGTAGCGACAGCAAAACCATTCTTTATAATTAAATAAAATTTTTTTTTCTGTACCATCAATAAAATCGAAAGGAACATTTCTATTCATTGTGAAATATACTTATACGAAATTGCATTTTCGATACTTATACGATATTGTATAATTGTATTTATATTTGTATTATTGTATTTTCTAATATTTGAACCTCTGAGGTCACATAAGAATTGTCAAGAACTGCACGTATGAAAGTATCGCGCGGCCAAGAGTGCGGTTTACTTTACTTCTAAATTCGAAACCGATAATAAAAATTCTAAAAAGTTAAAAACAAGCAACACTTTTCAGGGACTTTTACTTTGTAATTGATGTTGCATGTTGAATGATATATAATGAGGGTAGTTGGATAATACTCACCATATATCTTATACAGACAAATGCAGGTAAATAAAGAAAAAATAAACACAGTTATTACTGCTTGATATAATCTTTATCTTTACACCTATATATTTGTGCCTGTGAGAAAAAACCATAATATTGTTGTATTGTTATGCGAGAAGCAGCGAGTTATGTTAAGATGCCGTAAAACTAGTCATCAGGTTAGCAATGGTGGACACACGTTCCAACTGAGATTGGAGAGAGATATCTATAGCCAGTGATGACCGCCTAACACCAGCTGGCCCGCATGCTCGTTTGCGTGTAAAATGACGTTATAAACTTGTTACTGCCACAAAATGGCGGAAGGACACGCAATGCGGTACCTACTCTATCAATATTGATCGATGATTTATGAACTATTCATAGTTTTTGTGATTATTGTTTAATGGAAATTGAATGAGGAGCGAAGTACTTTATCGTACCATATTATGAAAGTAATGAACAGGTATTCAGCAAATCTGATGTCACGTTGGCCATGAAGACCCGTAGATATTCTAAGAATCGTGAATCGGACTGACATGCTAACTGATAGTCAGTGACACAAGGAAATAGGCTAAAATGTTGAATTCTTTCTGAATTGGAAGACGATAAATGCTGGTTAGCCATAGAAATAGGTATAGTAGTGGTGCTCTTGAAGGCGAACTCGAGACGAAGAGTCGTACCACTATCACATGCGTTTTTAGAAGTTACGAAAAAAATCTTGATATCTTTTAGCACTGTATGTCATGGTTATATACTGATATAAACCAAAATTTGTTCCAAACCCAATATTTGATTAATGTTTTCAGAAACACAGAGGAACCATAAAACAGTTATTATCCGAAGCACCTACTGTGTAGGTCAGTAGAATCATGTACACACAAACACGCAAACGGACAATCATGGATACGCATTTACGCGCACGAAAACACGAGAATACAATGCATTTTGGTGTCTGTAAAACAAACGGACAGAATATTTGCTTCAGCGCAATAGTGAGGTAGAAACATCACTATTGAAGTAAGTATTGTAAGTAAGTAGTATATGATATTAACGTATGAAGCAGGGGCAAATGGGGTAGCATTGAAAACCGATGTGGTCACTGAATATTAGGTTTTTTTATTTTGGAACCCATGACACAATTACAATTTGGGGCTACGAGTGAAAAGCGTTAGAACTACTTATAAATTCAATTTTATATTATTAATCTTCCAATACGTAATAAAAGAGGCCGTGTAACAATTTCAATGCGCTTTGGCTTTTCTTCAAGATTTTCTTTATAAGACCAGCGATACCGCTTGCGACCCAGTTTCGGAGAACGAAGTTATTAAAATGCAGTACCTATATGCATGAGATCAGTTGGTACCTAAACGGATTGTGTACTCCGCGCAGCGATCAATTTTTGGATTAATATTTTGAAATGTACATCTTCAGTGTGCTTACGTTGAATTGATAAAATTTCTGCCGCAATGCAGCAGATGATTTGATCATGTAAAAAATCGCGATCTCTATCAAACTGAGAATTAGGAGCGTCTCTGCCTGGAATGGAACGAATTTAATCTTCGATGTTCTTGATCAAGGTGGTGGTACAGGTATTTTGATGGGTTATCCCGGCTGCTAGGATTACTAAGGCATGTAATTACATACTGTATAATGTATACGATTATATCTTGTCTATCTTCACAATTAGCATGCATCTCACGCTTTTTTTTCATTAATTTTTTTATGTTAATAAATTTATTCTCAGTCAGGTCACCCCACAAATTAAGTTTTACCAAGTTGTGAGACAATCTTTTGATCTTGACAAAAATGATTGAATTTGCATTTATCATGTCTTTGGTGATAACGCTAAGAAAGGGTATTTTTTTAAACTATATAATTTCTTGTTAACTGGAGCCTTTTTTAATACAATTTATATGAGCTGGGTTATGGTTGTACATTGTGACAAAAA
>DWED01000865.1:0-10141 GCA_018245795.1 Protelbella ruficauda | reverse complement strand
CAAATGTCATACGGGCCGTCACTACCGTTGCTTATTTTTCTCAGTAACTCTAACGCTTAGCCTATATACACTGATATTCCCACCATCCTACCCCAACAAAATTACGATTTTGGTTACTCATGAATAACCATTTCCCGTTTACCAGTTCGCAGTGGAACAAGTCGATCAAGTTCCATCGTTTCTTCCGAAGTCCCGGCACGTGAAAACATCGTAGCTAGTACAAATCACACAAACGGTGTATTTAAAATTCATGACCAATCAGTAAAGTTGGTGCCGCCTCCAAATCCAGGCTGTAACGAAACGCGGCCGTTTCTATAGCAGAAGCTGTATACATTTCTGTAGTAATCATTTGTTCAATTAAAATTTAAAGATGACATTATAGATGTTCTTTCCGTAAGATTTTTATTGAAATGTTACATAGTAATTCATTATTTTTATTACAGTACAGAAAAGTATCTCAGTAGTTGTTTATCTCTTCTTCTATTTCACTCAAACAACATAGGTAACCCTTTACAAACTGTTTATCATCCCTCATCTTTACTCGAATCGAACAATGAATGGTATTCATAGATTTTTATTTATCTCGAACGTGCTCCAATTTGCATATTGCTTTGTTCAGGGATTTGTGTTCAGTTATGGAGAGGTTTCGGTTTTACAATCACTGGAAAAGCAGCAAATTGTCGACTGATACCGAATGCAAATTAAGGATCCAATTTGTTCCGTGCTAAAGGATTGGACGTACTCGTAAAGTCGTACTTACGAGTATATCGACATTTCGAACTTTAACAATGTAACAGCACTGACAACGTGATATATCAGTATAACATAAATTTTACTATAAATCGTTCATCGTTTTAGAATCATAACAAAATACGTTCGGACACAAACATAACTCAAATATAAATTCAAAATACAATATATATATATCTATATATGTAAAATGTGCATACATGTGCATACATTTATTCAAGTTTTAAAATTGTAATGGAAAATGTTTTACGCTAAGTGCCTTACAACCAGACTCCTTTCTATCTATCGTTGATATGGTTAAATATCAGTTTTATCAATTATAATTTAGATGGTACGTAGGACTAAGAATTGAAACGGCATTCTCACCATATGAAACTCCTATCGATACCATTGTTAAAATGTGTTTTTAAGATCGAAAAGAATGTAAATAAATTCGATCTAGAAAAAGATAATTATCTTTTCGAATATCCGTGGCAATTTCATGAAACATTACTAGGTTACCAAAATACTACTATTATTCATGTTTGTCGTATACTCCTGGCGGAGTAGTTGCAGTCATGGATCATCTAGTGGATTGATTTGCTGGATTTGCGAAACTTCTTAATCTGTCACAAACTCCTGTTAGCATTTTCATAAATATCCAGATTATATCATTTCATTTTTCCAAGTTACTCAGAAATCTCTAAAATAATTATAATTGGATGAGCTACATTTGAAAGTTTCATTGTCCTATTTTGCACATCACGTAAAGGCATAATTACTTGCTCAACTCGTGAATCTCATATTCAAATTCACACTGATCCAATATGGTGAGATCTTTTTCAATTTCTTCGGGGAAAAAGTCTCCCAGTTATTATAACTAATTGCAATCAAGTTACGATAACAATTCTATTTGAATCTGTTACAGTTCCTAGCATTTATATACCCTTTAGCTTTTATCTCCACAACTAATGTTCTTTCTCCGATTAAATTTCTGCGGTTTCATCTGGATGCATCCCCAAGGGTCAGCCTTTGCTGTTTTATTCTTGCAATTTGTACTGGCTTACCATTTTATGTTATTCTACAAGTAACTATAATAATTTTTTAGTTTCACCACGACCATCTGTTTCTAGCGATACACATTCGCCAATGAAATATGAGCATTTTGACGGAAAATATGAGACAAGCACCAGTCTTATTCGAGGACAAAGTATGTATGTACGTAAATAGCACAAATTTCATATAAGCACACTATTTTTTATTTCCTTGGAATGTAATCCGAAACTAATATTATTATTATATTAAATTCTTAAGGCTTTGGCAAACAACTTTTCATTAAGGCTATCCTCATTTTTTGGATCCATTATTAGATTTTTAAGGTATTTGTAATTGTTACAATAAGTATAAGAGACGATATGCAAAATTTTAGACGAACATACTTAGTAAATAGTATTCAAAAAGTAATAAATTCTTTATATTGCGTATCTCAACAAAAGACATATTTAGCTCCGAATAAGCAGTGTTCAGATGAAACAAATAATAATGCGTAAAATCACCCCAAAAAGATAAATTTGAAATGTGGTACAAATTCTATGTAAGCTAATATTATAAACCAAAAATACATATGTTAATGTCAAGTTCCAAGTATTTCAAGAGACACTATTTCTAACACAAAGATACTGATAAAGCGAGTGTTATTTATTTTGAATGAAACAAAACTTACCGTATTTCTCACATTTGTGTACGATTTAGGGATATCACAAATATTTGGAAGATTATATAATGTTTTTAGAAAGCCTTATTTGGAGACAAAACTTCGCCTCAGCAGATGGACGACTTATTTCTTTTAAGTTGTTCATTTATTTGTATATAAATAGTCAATATTTCAAAAAGGATTATACAGAGTTATAAAACTCTCATAGAAAATAATCTCTTAGTTCAGGCCTTTGCTAGTTATTATGAATTATTTTAATGTAAGTCCATTTTCGTAAAATAGGTATGAACATTGAAGTCTCTCTCTCAATTCTTAGTAGATATCGAAATGATAAATTCAGGTCAAGGTCTTGAGATAAATTGTTATATGTCCTATCCATATTTCTTATGTGTATTCAACCACGGCAACTATATTTCACAAATGTTATGGAAACACACTTCTAGTACCTCTGTGAAAATAAAGTGAAGTTTATTTACCGCTCTATGTATTTAAAAAACAACATTGCACTTGCGATTTAATTTCTTACAACGCCACGACACAGCCTTGGGGAATTAGTTTGCAATGTCGTTCCTGAGACTTGCAGCAGCTCGGGTTTTGTTGTGATTCTCTAACTTCCATCTATTTATCAGGTTCTCTTGGGATGGCTTGTTAGAGAACTAGCCGTTGTTCGAATTTTCATTTCTTTGATGTTCCAATATAGGTATGATTTAACGTATTTTTCACAATACAAATAAATACGATATTGTTTTTTCTTTTGTATAATGCCTCAATAAAAAGTTTAATTTTAAAAATATTATTAAATATATATCTCTGCAACGAAGTTAAAAGCGCATAAGTAAAGTAGAAATGAAATCAAATATCATTTTAATGGTCGCCAAAGCGCTGTGGGCAGAAATGTAGGGTACTCGTATTATTTGTATATGATTTCTGAAAACATTTTGAAGAAAGCAATTGCATTACCTAAGCTTGGCATTGAAGTATTTGGTTAGAATTCATTAAGAATATGACAGGCCTTTTTTTTAAACTTGTTTGAAGAGTTTGGAAGAAGCAATGCAAATTAGATCAATCGAATCTTCTAAGTGGTCAGTTTGGTTCTCCAAAATGAGACATGACTCGACCTGGAGAGTTTGTAATAAAATCGTTGCGTATGGAGTAAAACAGGTCACGCTAACCTGTTGAAACTATTCCGCAGATACGTGGAGATCTTTTATTTCTTACCTAAAAACATTTAACAATATACTTCACTAGCCGTTGCCCTTAGATAAAATAGAATCCTTTATTGTTATTAAAAACCACGGTCAAATAATATCTTCGCCACCCATGACATACCAGACTACTAATTTTTAAGGATGCATAAAAAATGTTTAGAAGGCACGCGGGTTTCCCGCATTCTAGATTCAAAAATTGTGTTTGTTCAAGAACCTGACTGGGTGTAAATGAATCTCGTTATTAAAAATAATGTTGTCTTAAAATTCCCTATCAACATGAATTTTCTCCGAAGACCAGTTACCGAAATTCCTGTACTGTGTTTGGTCGATCGGCTACAATGCTTTTATTAAGTTAGTTATGGTAAGAATGAATGTATAAATTTGCAGCAAAATTCGTAGGGGACCGGTATGATAAAAGTTTAAATCTCGGGAGTGTTTGGAGGTACCGTGACAATAAGTGTCACAGCTATGAAATGTTTAGCAGATATCTAAGAAAGTCAAAGCGTTTGATATTTCTTAGTTTTAAATGTAAATATTTAGCTAAAATTTGTCAAACAAAAAAACGTGACGTTATGCTTCTGTATCCTTGAATTGGTAGGTATAGGTGTCACTGTCGCGAAAAAGTACAATTCTCAATTTAATATCAATATTTTTTTTACATCGGTTAGGTTACATAGGTTACAAACCCTTATTGAGATTACAAGTTATTTAAGAGAACAATAAAGTATGTAGCGATATTGCATACCGTTGGTCTTAGAATCGATCCGACCTCTTCTATAAGCATTAGAGTCTTGTATTATAAAAAAACAATTTACTTACTCAACTTTTAATGAAACTACTAATTGAAATATTATAGTTATTGTTTAGTATCAACCACGTGCCAATTTTACGGTTAAGAACGATTTTCGAATTTACTTTAGTTTTTACCTTATGATCATCCAATATCCAGGTTATGTTTGGCGTTGGATAGGCTTCATCTACTGAGCAGTTTGCTTGAATGACATCCCCTCTTGCATAGCTAGGTCTTGACACGGTGAGACGAGGGGCTCGGAAAGGTGGATCTACGGGGGAAAATGGTATATTATTGATTGGTTAATCCGTTGAAAGATAGTATAATTGGTTTAAGTCTATTCTATTCTATTCGAGATTGTTTCTCACAGAAAGTTCCGAAGTTTAAGATTATATTGTAATGTAAGTTATTCGGTTAGTAAGCGGTTATTATCAGCATGTCTGTTGTTCGGTTTCTCCAGTTCAGCACCGGAGAACGCAAACTAGCAACATGTTTCGGCACTATTTGCACAAACTTTCTGGACGGCAGCAGTTCATTGCACCAATAAAATTCCATGTTTATAAAAACAGTTAAAACTATATAAGGTACCTAGCCTACCTAACTTGAACAAAACAAAAGAATTGATAATTACAATTTATAGTGGACAAGAATCCTATACAACACTTTTGTTCAAGGAGTCTTTAGCAGCTTATCGTTCTGTTCCAGAACTGAACTATTACCAGTTAGATTGTACCACTTTTCTTTAGTGACTTTTTAGTGACACGACTGTAAACAACATAGCGAATGTTCATTGCCGTCAAATTACCTACTTAAGCAAATACGACAACCAAAAGCGTTTGCAGCAGGAACTTTTGTAATTCCATTTATTGAGAACAAATTACTACAGCTAAATGACATAAAACACGTTACAATTTCACTAGATTACGTATCAAATGATGATAAAACGTGTTAATGTATGCAGCGAGCGTTAAATAAAATCAACGTTGCGGTATAAATGGTTTAAATTATTACAACTGCGGCGGAACGGGGACCCTTTGCGGCACACAGCGGTGCAACGATAGCGGTTGGGGGATTTATTTCATTTTTGGAATAACAACAAGTTTTAATATTGGCACGTGTGTTTACAAAGGACACATATTCAAATTCAAGTGAACCTATTCCAATGATTGTTCTTTAATAGACACGATGTTTAAAACGTAAACGGTTCATAATGCATCCGTAAACTTGAGCTAACTACAAAAATAACGGCTCGATGTTATTTAATTTTTCATATCTTTAGTACTTTAAAATTTATGAACATCGGATATAACCACTCCACTTCTAAAATGTATTCTAAATGGTGCCAAACGACCCTATTCACAGCGATCAGAAAAATATGTATGAAAAATTACTCGAAATTGGCCGGAGAAGTATTGATTGCATAATAAACTGAGTTCTGGCACATAGGCTAAGTGCTAAAACGATCTATTGAACAGAGTCCAAGTAGTGCAATTTGCGCTTCGTTTTATGCATATGTATAACATATTATCATACTTGTTTCCCGCAGGGACAAGCAGAGACTACAGTTTTTCAGTCTACAGTCAGTGATTTGATAAATTTTCATCCTTATATAGCCGTGTAAATATAATTACATTTATGCAAATATTGACCTCATTTAAGGTCTGCAATTACTTGGCTGATCATTAGACCACTTCCAAGTCAGAACAATATACACTAAAACAGAATTTCTAGACTTTGGCTAGAGCTGAAAATATTAAACCCACCAAAATAATAACCCAACCCATTGTGAATTACAGATTAAAACTTATATATAAACTGAAGACGACATTTTAAATGCTAACAGGGAATAACTTAAAAAGAAGTCTGTCTTTTGTAGTGGAGTTTAAATCAAAATCGTAGGAATAACTTTAAATTAAATCTCAGTTAAAGAAAAGGAAATATTTATTCAAAAGTACTGCTTAAGTTATTATTGCAACGCAAAAGAAGTTGGGTAGATGTTCTCTTAGCAGTGCCTTTCAGTGAGAGACTGATTATGGATTATTGTGGATTATTGTGGATTATTATGGATTTCAGAGAGAGACTGATGAAACTACGAGTATGGTAAGGTCCATGAATGTACGAACGCCTCAATATTTTTTTAAATAAGTTTCGGGCTCTATTAGTAAAGGAGTCAATTTGAAAATATCGGCTATCATACAAAATAGTTATTTACTTCCCAACTCTTCAGGGCAACAACTTTATAACATAACTTAAACTTTCAATGCTCAATTGAAACACTTAAGAACAGAGCTCAACTGGTAACTGAGATCCAATTAATGCTAACATTGACAATTAAGTTGAAATTCTTTCTTTGTTTGTATATCTACGAGTCCCTATCACTTTCTGAATAATAAAACAATAAATGCCAAGAATTATTGAGAGAAGTAACTGTAGTGAAGAAGGCTTCCACACACTGGTAAAGAGAATGTAAACATACTTTCTGATAGCCATTGCTTATAGACATAATTTTGAAGACAGTTAATACTTACCAACAACAGTGAGTGGCGCTGATCGTATATCAGTGTGGAAAAGGGGTGCGTCGGCTGAGACCTCACACGAGTACTCTCCGCTGAGCCGTCTGTTCAGGTTCACGATTCGGACTTGTTGGTGATCCGATTCAGCCAACTGATAAACATATAATATGTATTGAAGAGTTAAATCTATGTAACAGTATACATAAATAATTAAATAAATTTTTGTCTCTGTTGTAATTTGGTAATCACTGATGCGTAATTCGTTTATAAATAGGAATGTACTTTGAAAATTTTACAATGAAAAACTCAGACATAGATACTTAAGCGTATGAGGGTATCATAGACTTTGGTTACTAGAAAACTAAGTAAGAGGAAGTAATATAACAATAATCGAGGTAGTTTTCTTTATGTAAAGGATGACAACGAATAGTAATATCATCATCATCATACTACATCATTAATCATTACATTAGAAAGTGAGGTCAAGGTATCTATCTGGTCAAAATTTGCTCCAAAATGTATCCCGGTTCTGTTATTAACAAAATTGTGTGGACATTTGTATATTGGAAGTACTCATTATCCATTAACATTTTTTTTACACCCTTTGTTTCTCCCGAACTTTAAATTGGGATGCCTCGTTTCTTAACGCGTATCTTTCATTATGCATCAACTCATTAAAAAAATTACTGTTACGACGAAGGTCAAAATGTTTCAAAGTTGTCAAGTTTCAAAAGCGTTTTCAACGTTGAGTTTCTCTGTTTCGCAAATTTTCATTGTTTTAGAACTAAACAGAATGTGCTTTGTTCCTAGCAAACCTTTCATCCAGCTGTCTTCTTAGCGTTTAAAAATACATTTTTATCGTCATCATTATAACCATTAACTCTCTCACCGTTCTGCCGTTGGAAGTATGCCTTTCTCACATTTGAGATTGTTTAATGCTATAGTGCCGGATGAATGGAGAATTTTCAAATTTAGAAGCTTTCTACCAATGTTAGCAACCGTTCCAGCAGTATATACTATATTGCTTCAGCAAATATTTGGCCAACTCAAAGCAACACAGTTCTCTGTCTATGGATTAGAGTCGCAATCAATATTACTCTTTAAAACTATTTATTAGAATAATAAATATTCACATCAACAGAAGTTCCAGGCAACGTGAACACCATCGTCGGCGGCATCTCCCTCGGTACGTATCGATAGAACTCTATCTCTGACCGATACCACCGGATGGAGTACAGCGCAGCACCTTCCAAGTCGTAGGAACATCGGAGAACAGCTGATTGGCCCTCGCCCGACAGCACCGCTCGAGGTACTGAGATTGACAGGTTCCGGAGAGACCAAACTCCACCTGAAACAAATGTAGCTTATCAAATCCTGTTATTTTCTTACTGTAATAAAGAATACACAAGGAAAACACGTCCTTTCTCATTTTGCTTCATAAATCATATTGACTTGAGTTTCTATAAGATGTTTTATTTTTGTGACCAATATATTCTTTGTCATGATTAGAAAGAGTTCGGAAGAAATACTAGACATGGGAATGACTCTTTTTTGTTTGAAGTGAGCAGCCAACGAGAAGTAGTCACGTTCGGCTGTGGCTGCAATAACAATCTGCATTCTACCTGAGACAGGACTGTAGGAATATGTTTGGTAGTGGTTTCAAGTTTGATTAGTATCTATTAATTTCTAATCAGAATAAAAGTACGTTAAAATAAACTGGTAAAGGAGGAAGGAATATTACCTTATTAATATCCGTCATTAAAGATGACAGATACAAGTTCGTTGTATTAATATGTATATCTCGTGACAAAAATGGAAACGGGGGCACTGTACTACAAAGTCGTGATCGCAGACAAGCCACATAAACATACAACGAAACTATAAATAATCTTATGTCAATCGTACAACCGCTCAGACCCAAAGGAAAACGTATAAAATAGGTAGCCGTATAACAGTATCGGAATCAATACATCTTTGTCGTCTATTACTCCTTGCCCCTTTCGTTTCTTGTAATTTACGAAACAGAAGGAAAATAAAAAGGCGCCACTTAGCTTATTAATGGAAACAAAGTACATAATGGACGGGCGCATGTTGTAGTCCACGGAGGTCCATTAATTGTCACTAATAAATTAATGAGGGATATAAAACATTGGCTTTCATAAACTGTGGTAACGGACTCACTGTTACACGGAGCAAAAATCTTCATTTCTGAGAATACTAGCTCTAATAGGTTTCTATTTTTGAACTTGATATTTACGCTTACGATTCAATAACGGGTAACACATTAACTCGTACAATAATAACACATATTATACATAGTATCTGTGGTAAGAAACGATCTAAAGCTAAAAGATACAAAAATTTCAAAATTCCCTAGTCGATAGATCTTTGGATCTTCGTATTAAAATATAATATGAGTACACTGTGTGTAACCCTTAACTGACATTAAAGAAATACATGTAAATAACATCTTAAATAATTCTGAGACGAACATAAGCAACACATACACCGCCATAGACAAACGCGCAAGATTTACCGGTCCCAATGGATTGAAACAAAACTGCGCGGTTCGCAAACCCAAAACATTCACTAAGTTATTTCTCAAAGTTCGTCCCGTAAAACCGGGGCGTTTGCTTTCCTCCCGTGAGACTGATGTCCGGAAACAATATGTCGGGGTGACACTGACACCTGCTCGAGACCACGAGCCCCCTGAATTTTAAGTTTTAAATATTATGTTATCGTATACACCCGCATCTTTACACATACACACACACATACACACATTAATACATGCACGTGCGATATTATTAATATCCACATATCAATGATCCTTTATTAGAATTTGTAGCACGTATGTTCTTTCGTTAGTCCTATCTTCCAAAAAAGGTTTCATAATACTTTGGGAACATACTGGCCTAGGTAGATATATCCCTTATTATCACTTTACGGACAATTAAACTATAAAATAATGCTGACATGACGCGACATATCGCGTCTTAGTGACCATAAACTCATTTCCTGTAAATTATTCACAGTAACAATGATCAATACACACACAACTTCCAAGGCTGCGTCATTTCACAGAGCAGTTTACGCTATTGTGACCTTTCCTGTTACTTGGACATAAGTGTCAAATTGCCATACATATATCGTCCGCAATATTGCTTCAAGGCGCCCGCACGCTCTT